>CM060963.1:39465116-39725116 GCA_030765045.1 Tenodera sinensis
TTGCATTCACATGACTTTCTCTATCTTCTTAGTGTTAGTCAAGATAAACATTTGCAGAAATTATCTAATTTTCTTGTAGCTGGAAGGGGAATATAGGAATACAGCAGGCTTTGAGCTATAGTCAAATCTTTCAAACCTCGTCGTTATATAAAAGCTTTGAGATTCCGTTCTCTTAGCACGGCGAACACATCAAAATGAATAACGACCTTCCATTTTAGAAAAGTATAAGTACTACAAAACTCACAAAATAACAAAGAAAACCACTGAAATGGCTATGTTCATTTGGGCATAAGTTGCGTGTTTTAACAAGATCTACTTTTCTGTACAGTAAGATTTGGTCTATCTCTTACCAGTTATGCAAAAGCATCAAGAGTAAACGGGACTTACTGAGCTTATAGCTAGAAAAATTTGCCATAAAATATCTTAAACATGACATTTTACTCAAAATCATTAAGAGCCATTTTCGAGAAAATAATCTTCAAAAACTTTTTCATGAAAGGTTAGTTTAGGGTGGAGGAATTTTCTTCAACATCTTTGTGTTGCATCCTTGAAAGATATCAAACTTAAATACCAAATTTGGTTTCTAACCATCTTTTATTTTGGAATTATGCTGTTGAGAGGCAAACACACACACAGACACACATATATAAACCTTTTTCTAAAAATGCTTTTTCGGATTCAGGGGGCCTCAAAACATATATTTCAAGTGATACCTGGACATCCAGTTTTTTGGTGGAATACATGTACGCACATGTAGAAAATTATGTTACGGAAAATATAAAAGATTAAAAACACCTGAGAGAGGCATGGTGGGTGCAACATGTTATTTAAATGCGATTTTGAAAACTATAAACTCTACAATGGCCCATATATTATATAGCACTGGATGCGGAAAAGAATGGAGATTTCAAAAGCAATAAGAAAAAAATTGATTCTTTTTACTTCAGAGACCGCAATGTGGCTTAAAAGAGCTACATAGATTAAACAAAGATTTTCTTTTACAAATAATTTCTATTTTTTTCACTAATTAAGTCGCCATTAGTTTGCTTGTGGTGATTATTTACTTTCAAAATCATCACACAACTCACTTTTTAAACATTTGATTACCACTTCAGACTCCTGCATTGCCTTCCTAACTGCAACGAAAAGTGTAACGTTATTTTGCAAGCCTTTATTTCGATTAATTTGGAGTAGATAATATTTTTTAAGGCTAGTTTGCAGAAAATCGCATGGAGAGCTATACAAAAGGCAGATTTTAGCTAGGAATATAAGATGCCGTTTAGTCACTCTAGACTTTAAGAGCGCTTTCGACAATGACTGACACGCAAAAATACTTACTACTCTATGAAAATACAAATGCCCAGGTTATATCTATAAAGTAACTCAAGACTTCCTGAAAGATCACAGTGCAAACATAATACTGTCAAATTGCAAGAAGGCCATGTTGACCTCTAAGTGTTGTCTGCAGGGATCGGTATTGGGCCCCACACTACGGAATATCATATTTGATGATTTGATTGAAACCCTAACGCACATACATCTAGAGCTAGTTTTATATGCAGACAATGTAATGTTATTAATACTACACAAATATCTAGAACCCAATGTATACGTCTTCTTATAAAAGTCACCACACAAAACTCATTTTTCCAATTGTCCATACCAGGCAAGAAACAGTGCTAAACCCGACATTCACACTCACACAATTCCTTACAAATCATGAAAATTCCAACAATAAATTTATAACACACGATTTGGCAGAGCATTGCAATTAATTTTTAAGAAATTAAACGTCCGGAATTCTTTGCACGCCAGTGTATTTATAATATTTATAAATCATTGTTTTTTAATATATTTGCTCTTGTTTGCCTAGGAGTGTAAGGTTTTATTAATTACCGCAGTCTATCAGATAATAATATATTTATTTAAGGAAATTAGGTACTTATTTCGCAATGAAATGCGGCAGTTCGTTACAGCAACTTTATTTGTGCAATAGGTGTGCAAACAGAACAGTCATACTGGAGTTGCTCACAATAATCCACTTTCAAAACAAATAAACACCAATTACAAATCAAAATAGCGTTATAATTGTTTCGCTAATAGGAACAAACATCCAGAACTAATACCACCATTAATTGAGAATTCGTGCAAGCGTTAAAACCTGAATGCGAAGCGATCGGGTTCGGGCTTCCTTTGTCAATACCATTCAAATGTAACCATTTGGCGAGCTTCAACGCCAAGAAATTCATTTCAGACTCGTGTTGTAGCATTAAATACAGTGCAAATAAGGCATGTTGGTTTAACCTCAAATCTCCTGCCTTACGAAGCATTTGTTGAAAAGCCTGTTGTATCGCAATAATACAAATTGCTTTATTGTCGCGTATTTTCTGGGATGGTAAACTAACTAAATTAGTGAAAAGGTTGCTATTTTAGTGAGTTTTACTTGTAAATTGTGGTGTGGAGGGCGATGTTGCATTCACATGTAACCTGCTTAGTAAATACCCAACAATGAACCATATCGACAATCACATACGTGAATGCATTTAGTTTAGTCTGTGCGAGTATGTTTGATTCCCTCGATTCCTACGGCCTCATCCATAGTTATCCATTGTTGACATGCACAAAAATATAAAAAATTTGAGCTTTTCTTTCGAATGTCACCAACTGTATTTAAATACGACCATCCAAAGTGACGGAATACCAGTTTAAAGTATGGACACACTGCATTTCACAACAATCAAGCTTTAATTTCAATCCTTAACCTTAAATTTACTCTGTATTTGAAATGTTTCACTATTTACACTGTATTAACGATAAACAAAAGAGTGTCAATTAAGACAAAAATCTGCAGTAAGTATTGGAAAATTCCAAAACATTGAAACGAATTTTTCAGAAGTGTTTTAACTAGATTTAACATTTTGTATACTTGAATTTTGTCTCAAATTCTACACTATAATTTTAGGTATTATAACAAAATACTACTTTGTAGGTAAAATGAATTTTGTGAACACCACACACGAAAAGTAGGTGTAATTCTAAAAAAGAAAGTTATAAACAAATGAAAAATCCTGAAAAACACGGAGTACCAACTGTATTATCGTTTGCCCTTGCCCTAATTTACTTGGATGGTAGACAATTCTAAAAGGCAGATAAATAAATTCTGCAGCTCTTTGATAATGTCGAATATTTGCGAAGTATAACGGCATGTATTAACAAATGCAGCTATTTCGTGATGTCCTTTCCCGATAGTTATTAAAGCGGTCGGTCGGTCGGTCGGTCGGTCGGTCGGTCGGTCACCCTGGCTTAGTGTTGCTCCAACATGCATGCAGTCTACCCAACTTAACAACCTGTCGACAACTTTACCTAGGTAAGGACCTTTGGGCCATGCTCAACATAATAAATTAATAAATTAATTTGCATAACAGAATCGGCAAGTTGAGCACCCCCACGTCCTTTACGTTAATGAAAGAGGGGTATGCATGCTTTATCTGTCCCTGGATGTTCCACCCTCCCACACAGATGGCCCTATCCCTTCATTTGCAATGAAAGTGCTCGCAGGGGCGTTTTTGTTAGGGCAACTCTTAAATCTGTCATGCTATAGAGTTACCTACAAGGATTACAACCTCGCTAAGAAATGTTTGTTGTAGGTCTACCCCAGTTTGTGACAGCTATTTGCCCTTTCTAGTGCTGAGCAACTCCGTGGATATTTATTAAAACTGGCAAGCATTTGTTATCATTACTTCTCCATACCCTACATACTGAGAGTTCATTTCAAAGTGTGTAGAGACAGGAAGTTGAGGAAAAATCTCTTTTTATCCTAGTGTCTGAAGTGTCTTCATTACGAGCCATTACAGATCAGAAAATGGTGAATTTATCTGTCAATTTCTACATTTTCTGTTATTCTTGTGGTCCAAATATGCTTTTTAACGTTTTTATTTCATTTAACAGCTTTTTTCCCGCAACTTTAGCTTCATTTGGTTATTTTTCCTGTGTAAGAGTCTAATTTCAATTCATTTTAATTAACACGTATTGTTAAGACTAACCGCAAAAGGTAGTTGAAAGGACCTATGCACTCACCTGAACATCTCTGGTGAACTGATTGTTGCAGTAGATGTGCACGGCTGTGAATTCTCGCACTTTATCGAACTCGAATTTAATCTCGATAGGCTGGCCGTTTCTGGTATCGTTTCTCCAGCCAACCCAACCTTGTCCTGAAAAACAAAAACAAGCAGGTTTCAAAAGCGAACAAACCATGAACACTTAACAGAGCTTTCTTAAAGAGGAGGTGCTAGTTTAAAAGGTGGATAATGTCTTAATGAACAGAAATAAATATAGTCTTGCATTCACGCCGCTTTCTCTACTCACTCTTGTACAAACTCTTGCAGAAGTTTATTCTCATTAACAGCTACTCGTTTAATTGTAGCTATTAGAAGAGGAAATGTGTAACAGAAAAAACGAATAGTGACTTACTACCATTCAAACAAATAACAAAGAATTTCCCTGAAATGGTTAACACCACAGAAATTTTATTTCATATAAATCGTGTGCTTTATGAGCCGATGTTTTGTGCAGTAAAATTTTGTTCACCTCCTTCGATTTATAAATAGTTGGAAAGTCTTTTGGAATGAAAGGAGCTCACAACTATTCGCAGAAAATTCGAAATGTGCGTACGTTTAAATTGCCGTGTAAGTATTTTAAAGATTATATTTTAAAAAATAACGAAATATTATCCGTGTAAATGGTACTTAGGGAGGGGAATTTTCTTAAAAATATTCCTGTTGCATCCTTAGAATATACTGAACTGAAACGCCAAGTTTGGTATTTGAGTTATATATTGTACGCGCGCAGGTGCACGCACGCACGCGCGCACACACACACACACACACACACACACACACACACACACACACACACACACGCTCAAACACACACACACACACTCATTCTCACACTCACATACGCTCTGACATTCACACTCAGACTTCTTCTTCTTTATTTGAGTACACTCCCCTTATGTAGGATTTACGCCCCCTAGAACTTACAAGTGCCTAGGGTCAGATGCCTGTCGGGGAGCACAGGAACCTATGGACCAGACAGAGTGAAGACCTGGAAGCGGGTGTTCAGCCAAGCACCAGGTATGAGAGTGAGGAAGAGGATGATATAAAATGTAGGCAAAATGGATCAATGGAAAAGTTATGATGGAGCAGTAGATGGACTAAGTGGCGCGGGAAACCGGAGAACCAGGAGACACCCCGCCCAGACGTCACAAATACCACATGGGGTCCCTGGGATCGAACTCGGGCCGCCTAGGTGGTAGGCAAACGGTGTCGCCGCTTTTGTATCAATTCAACGAGCAATTTTGATGTTGTTTAGAATATGGATGCATTAGTCGACTGTGGTTTTACTTCATTGAACCACGACTGGACTAGGAGAATTACGTCACTGCAGATCGGCACAAATAAAAATGAACACCGTGTATTTCTTTTGAATGGCATGCAAGTAGCGAATGGTCATTATTTATTAATATACGAGAGAAAAAGAAGAAAACACTACAAAATTGCCATGGGCTGAAGTAGGGAAACTGTTACGTAATTTTTGTTTACTGACTTCCTAACCAATGGAGCAAAAATGCTCCAACATATTCTTTACTCCATATTAAATTATTTTCCAGTGCAATCTACACTGAATAATGTTAAACAGAATTATTAGTAGGTCAACATATGTATATGTTATATATTAAACATTAATGCCTTAGGGGAGGGAAAATATATGGAGGGAAAATTATTGCATTTGTTCTTATTGTAGAATCATAAGCCACGCTTGAATTAAAAATAAAACGAGAAGTACAATTTCACCGTATCAGATTCTTACGTATATATCGCTGCTTTTCTGTCGAAAAATTTCCGATTTTAATGGAACAAAGGAAATATCAAAATAAAATAATGAAGCACTTTTAATCCCGGTCTAATGATTTCGCTTGAGAAATTTGATATATTGATTATTATCATTATCATGCTAATCGCCTATGCTTCATTATTCAATGCTTGGGGAATCGAGTTTCTTGCGTATGTTGAGGGGAGGGGACATCAGTCAGTCTGTCTGTATACTCTGCTAATTTAGCCTCAAATAGGCACGGATCTGTGCAAAAGGGGTGCAAGTTATTCCGGTCAGAATAACTAGGTTGTCAAAACAGCATTCTGAGATGGACGATTCGAAATTATTAAAAACGAAACCATTCTCCATTATCTCGGCATATACTTCCAATAATGTCTTATTCAGAATTCAAAACAATTTATTATGTTATAACATCAAAACTATGCATTTTAACTTTCGCTATTGCATATAATAAGTAGGGGAAGTATTGTATTCAATGCAAAATGTCGATGTAGGAATTCACCAGAAATATATGTTTTGAGACCCCCGGAATAAAAAACAGCATAACTCAAAAGTCGGTTAAAAACCAAAGTTGGTATTTAAGCTTAAAGTCCTTCAAAGGTGCGACACACGCCCGCGCGGACCTTTTCTAAAAATTGTGTTGCACTCACATGACTTTCTCTACTCTTGTACTAACCATTCTTACAAACTCTTATTCCTATGTCTTCTTCGTATTAGTTAAGATAAATATTTGTACAAATTATCTTAATGCTTATTTCCTTGTAGGTACAAGGGGAATATTAGAATACAGTAGGCTTTGAGTGATAGTCAAATCTTTTAAAGCTTTGAGATTCCATTCTCTTTGCACACTTAACATAAAAAAAAAATAAATAAACAACGATGTTCCATTTCATGATAGTCTTAAGTTTTCCGAAACTCACACACATAACAAGGAATATCTCCGAAATAGTTCACCCTACAAGAAAATTTATTTGGACATAAATTGTGTATTTTAGCAAGATTTACATTTTTTTGTGCAGCATGATTTGTTCTATCTTGTCCAGAGTAAATACGACTACAGGTGCTACGGCCAGAAAATTCAAAATATGCATTTCATTTGTCACCAAAATATCTCAAACATATGGCATTTTAATCAAAATCGTTAGAGCCATTTTCAAGAAAACAACATTTTCGAAAAGTTTTCCATGTAAAGGGTAGTTTAGGGTGGGGCTATTTTCTTCAAAATCTTCGTGTCGCATCCTTGAGAGACATTAAACTTGGTTTTTAACCGACTTTTCGTTTTTGAGCTATGCTGTCGATAGACTGTCAGACACGTAGACACACACACACACACACACACACACACACACACACACACACACACACACACACACACACACATTAACACTCACTCACTCACTCAGGACCTTTTCTTAAAAATGCTTATTTTTTTTTTGCATTCAGGGGGTCTCAAGCATATATTTCCAGGGAAATCTCGACATTGAATTTTTGGGTAGAATACAATATTTCCCCTACTTACCAGTAGAGAAAGTAAAAATGTGAATTTTATTAGAATAAACAATTCGTGTCTAATAATCTTTTAGCACTACCCGTTTTCTAAATATTAGATGTTGAAAGTTAAAGTGTTTGTTAAGCATCATTTCCGCATGTTGAAGCGATGAAAATGTGTCACAACAAACTTTTATAAATGAATATTTACATGATAGTTATTACAAAATGAATAAATACATCAACAACATTCTTTTCACTCGTACTTTCATGGGATAGAATATAAGTTTCCAGATAATTCAAACCAAAGACACTCAAGGTCGATATTTGAAAGCTACCAAAAATAGAAGCGAACCCAGGACTCCCACTGATGAGGTAATCAGCTAATGGTATGTACATAGTTCGTTATTATCCCGAAGACTGCAGCAGAAAAGTAGCAGAAGGGGCCCCGTAATGAGCAGTACAACCTGTAAACAATAGTGCAGCGTGCCGTAGGCGAGTTAAACAGTAGTACTGCCCTATCTTTGTGTTCACCCCTCCATTATCATCGGATTAAAAAAATTAAAAACCGCACAGTCGACAACAGCATACAATAAGGGCTCTCTCAGGCTAATAGGAATTGAAATTCTCAACTCATTCATTCAGAGATACGCCTCCAAGGTTTTTATTTAAAGCCTCCCCCAATAAGGGGGTTTGATAATATCGAAGCTTTGACTTCAAGTTCCTTAAGAGTGCTCCATGTTTCACTTGAACTGCGGCCTAATTTGGTTTGAGCACGCGCGTCATTCTGAGGGAAACGCCACGTGACTCAGAAACCACATTCACCCCCTTCCAGACCGGTTCAGAAATAAGTACGAGAATATATATATTAAAAGCTTAGATGTGCACAGTGTTTGTTTATAACTCTTTGTCTAGAAAGTCTTTGTTTAAGTACTGAAACTTCCAAGACTGTGCGACAAGCAGTAGATGCCAATTCATTAGTTCAGAGTTCAGTCAACTGCAAAACGGGAGAATGTCAGTTTTAAACACTCAGATGAATGTAAGTTATGGTAGATAAAATAGAGTAGAACAGAAATAACCTTTAATGCAATACAACAAATCTGATACGTTGCACTCACAGGACTTTCTCTACTCTTGTACTATTCTTACAAACGCTTATTTATCTATCTTCTTCATGTTAGTGCAGATAAACATTTGGATACATTTTATTGCTGTTTTTCTTTTTGTTAGCGTCCTCCAACAATGTTACATAGGACGGTGAACGACTGAATATGAGTGAAATGATGCTCAAATGAGCCCGAGGTCCATAGAGCTTTAAGTTACCCGACATTCGTCTTCTCAGGATAAGGGAAAACCTCGGGAAAAATTTACCCTAAGCGAGATTTGAACTCGCGACCTCTTGAACGTAAGGCCGACACGCTAACCATCACGCTACCGAGATGGGTACTGAGCGATAGTCAATTTGTAATTCCGTTCTCCTTGTACGAGAGATATAAATGTGAATAACGACCTTCCATTTGAGAAAAGTTGAGCTATAATAAATAACAAAGAATATCTCCGAAAAGTTTCACTCCACAAAAACTGCATTTGGACATACATTACGTGTTTTAACGACATTTACATTTCTATACGGTAAGAGTTGGTCTATCTCTTATGGTTTACCAGTTACACAAAAGTCATCAAGAATAAATAGGACTAAACGGGCTATGACCAGAAAATTCAAAGTATACACTTTATTTACCATAACAATAACTTAATGGAGATTACACCGAGATCCTTCTAATCTACGGAAAGACCCGAAGGAATGCAACAGAAGCTTTTCGGTTCTAGCAACAACGTTAACCCAACAACCATCACCCAGCCCACACCATATTTCCAAAACTTGAGAGGCGAGGCGCATTAGTGTAAAAGGTAGCATGACTGGCCTATTAGAAAGTAGAAATTGGAGCTTTATAACTCAAAAAGTTGAACATACCTCTTTCGTAGTCGTAGTAGCCCATCTTGAAGTTGTCAGGGCCGACCTTGCCGTCAGTAAGTTGACCCAGACCGCGACGAAGTTCACCGTCCCAGTGACCGTCGTAAGTGGAGTCAAAGAATTCCCATCCAGCACCTCGCAGATCGCCCTGCGGCATGGAGTAGCTCACTATGCCATCTGCAACAAACATTTTATTACGTAATAATGCCCTGCCAATTGTTGATAAGGATAACAGGAATACAACAAGCGCCAGAATCAAACATGCTGATAGCGTAACATAAACTTAGAGAAGAGGGTGGGACGTGGTCAGCGCTCCGAGCCCTCTGGGACCTAAAGAGGCTTAGTGCACCCCGTGCCAGACCTCCCAGCGGGGAAAAAATCCCCATGCCGGTAACGGGATTCGAACCCGAGTCCTCCAGAGGTAGGCACGCTACCACTGCACTACGACGTAGTCAAAAGTATGCAACAAAACCAGCCAATCAGAGAGCTGATTACTCTGTCATATCAATAAAATTTTCCATCATTATTTATTGACTCACTAACAGCGGCAGCAGTCAGATGTCACTGAGATATTTACGAAAAGCATAGCAAAGTAAATATTTGTGATTGTAGGTGACTCGTTTTTGGAGTTCAACGTTCTTTAACCAAGTAACCGCTTGCTCATTGATAAAGTGCTTGATAAATTTATGATATAAATAGCGCCAATATCTTTACTTTATTGTTAAGTGGCAATATAATATGAAAATAAAAAATGACCTGTTACAATATTCTAAAATTTTGAAGAAAAAAAAAATATCTTTGTTGCCAAATGGCAGCACTGTGAACATTCGAAAAAAAGTTTTTTTTTCCAACTTGCTAGTCATGTTAATGAATAGATTAATCCTAACAATTGCATGTTTTTACTCACCATTCCAGTAACAGCCGTATATCTCCACCCTCATGCACACGGTACGGCGATGGTAGCTGTAGGGTAGAAACCGTATCCTGCTGGCCCATATCGGGGGGTCCAGGTCTCTCTTGGAGCCCAGATATGTGTTGGAGTTGCCCTCGATCACCTGCAAACAATCGATACCATGTCACAACTAATTGCTATGGATCCAGTCGTGTCATCTGTAACAAATGCCCTCTTTCTGTATTCAGGTCGCACTAACTGGGGTACCTTTATTGCTCTCTCCAACACAAATACAAGTGAGCAATTTGTCATGAAATTGTGCCATTTCTATTCAGAGCAGGTTGAAAACATCGCACGATCAGGGGGATAAGTCCAGAACACTTTGCGTTTCTAAAAAGGTCAAGTATTGTCAGTTTTCTGTAGAACACGTTATATTTTACAGTTAAAATAATTTATCTTATTTTCATACCTATTTCGTGTTAACTGAGATAACGTTTGCATAGTTTTATTATACCCTTATCTTTAAGTACAGGAGGGTGAAGCAATAATCAGTCGTACGTTGGAAAGACAATTCCCCAGTCGAGATTCAACAATTAAGTCAATGTTTTGTACGTCACACGTTGATAAGACAGTTTCAAGCAACAATATCTCACGCCACCTAATAAGGCCTTAAAATCCTTTGGTGCAGTTCTATGCCGCCGACAGAGCATTGAGATTTCTCTCTTTGGGTATGCGTGGATTTTTAGAAACAACGACGCTGATGTCTTTTAATAAATATTTTCAATATTTTCAGTGACACATTGCCGACCAATGTATGTAGATTACAAAACAATTCACCAGTCAAATAAAACCGTGCTTGTATTCGACCGTTGATTTCCGTTTCATGCGCTCAGACGAAACCTTTATTTCATTGGACTTAAAATATGTAAGATTCCCAGAAAAATAAGGATGGTTCCCTCTCAAGTTGCCAGAGAAGAATGAGTTTGGGTAGTAACACTTCCAAAACATTCCAAACTATTTCGCTTTTTATATCCAGATACAAATCTTTTTATGTTCATTTTCTCTATTTATCTTTAATGATAATAATTATTGAATTATTATTCCTAAATTATATTTTAAATGCTTAATCAAGGGATATAGGAGGGTAAAATGTTTCTAGCAAGGGGTTTCATCTCCAGATTCGTATTAGTTCAGACGTAATAGCCGTTTCTTTTGTTACAGCGGAACACCTGTATATCAGTGATGGACGATACCACTATTTCTGGGTATTCGATTTTGGATTCAAGTGATTCCTTTGTTTCGTTTTGACTGCTGTCAATGTAGCTCACGCAAATACGTAGAGGGGAATTGAAGCAGGAAATTTCGCTATGTTCAGTGTATTGTTTGCGTGCATAACACCAGAAATTTGGATTTTTATTTTCAGTGAAATTTCAACAAATATTTACAAAAGATTTGGCATGGTTAGAGGAATTGATGATGGTGGTGCAAAACGGATTTATAATTCATTCTTGTATATTATCGTGTTTCCCAATTTCTGGAAACTAATTTAAAAAATCTGATGTGTTGCACTCACATGACTTTCTCCACTCTTGTACTAACCATTCTTACAAACTCTTATTCCTATATCTTCTTCGTGTTAGTTAAGATAAACATTTGTACAACTTATTCCTTATTTCCTTGTAGGTGCAAGGGGAATGTTAGAATACAGTAGGCTTTGTGCGATAGTCAAATGTTTGAGATTCTGTTGTCTTTGGACACTTAACATATAAAAAATGCACAACGATGATCCATTTCACGAAAGTTCTAAGGTTTCCGAAACTCACACACATAACAAGGAATATCTCCGAAATGGTTCACCCTACAAGAAAATTTATTCGGACATAAATTGTGTATTTTAGCAAGATCTACATTTTTTGTAGAGTATAATTTGTTCTATCTCTAACGGTTTACCAGTTATGCAAAAGTCGTCCAGAGTAAATACGACTACAGGGACTATAGCCAGAAAATTCAAGATGTACATTTCATTTATCATAAAAATATCTCAAACGTATTACATTTTAATCAAAATCGCTAGAGCCATTTTCGAGAAAATAAAAATTTTTGAAAAGTTTTCCATGTAAAGGGTAGTTTAGGGTGGGGCTATTTTCTTCAAAATCTTCGTGTCACATCCTTGAAGGACATTAAACGTAAGTACCAACTTTGGTTTTTAAGCGACTTTTCGTTTTTGAGCTATGCTGTCCACAGACTGACAGACACACAGACACACGGACCTTTTTCTAAAAATGCTTTTTTTGGATTCAGGGGGTCTCAAAACATATTTCCGGTGATATCTCGACATCGAATTTTTGGGTGGAATAGAATACTTCCCCTACTTGCCAGTAGAGAAAGTAAAAAACTGTCAGCTGAGACTTTGTAGATGGAATGAGCATTCCCAAAAGTCCATCGAATGGTAGAATAAGTAAAATGGCTTCATCTCTGACTGAAATATGCTTCGTTATTTGTGATTATTCAGGAAAGTTACTACGGAATTAAAATTTTATGTAATCCCCAAGAAATTTTCGCGTACCCCATGTTAAATATGTTTGCTTTAAAATTGTTTCATTAGTAACACCTTGAAGTTTACTAAATCGAACACTAAGGATTTTGGGACACATGTTTGTATAACATTTTCTTCGTGCAAGTATTTTTGAATCTCCCTGTATTTTCGGTGAATTCCATGTACCAACTTTTTGGGTGGAATGCGATATAATGGTAGGAATGTAAAAGCTTAGAGCGCGATTGCCCAAATACGTAATAGCAATGCGCCCTCACACGCCTCTCTACTTGACCTACAAGTTTCGGTGTGCCATCTTCGGGACCTTATTGAGGACCACTTAAGAAAACAAAAGAGTGCTACACGCACCTGTGCACACAGAAGGCACCGCCAGTCCATCAATCACGAGACACTGCGCCACCTAAACAGGAAGAGGCGTTGTTGCATCTTTTGTTAGCCGGGATTAGGCATCATCGCTCTCGAAAACGTCGGAAAACTCGTCTGCTACCCGCGAGTCGACGCCCTAACCACTCCCCAAAGTGCCTTGACAACTTGACACACTCAAAAGGAAAAGAAGAAAAACGAGACGAAAGCGTTTCCAGGAGCCAGATGGATGAAGTCAGTTGACATCAGCTTGAAACATTAACTGTGTCATATACCTACACACACGTATCCTTTAGCCAGGAAAAACAAGCTGTCGGGTCTCCATAGCGACAGTGATTAAATTGTTTTCACCGTAGAAAAATTAATTTAATTTTCTATCCAACACTATGGCGTATTCGTCTACATCTTCCAGAAAATATTCTTGCAACAGCTTGCTTTTCTGTCCAAATAAACATTTACAGCTAAGCACACAGAGGATAGGAGACTGCAATGTTCAAATGTTAAAAAATAATTAAGATAAATATAATAAATATGCCCATTTTAAAGTTCCATATCTTTCCATGGAATCGATACAATAAAAATGGTAACTTAGCGCTTGATTTATATGACCGAAATTTCATGAAGATCTAGAATTTTGTTTTTACTTTCTCTACTGGTAAGTAGGGGAAGTATTGTGTTACACCCAAAAATTCGATGTCGAGATTTCACCGGAAATACATGTTTTGAGACTCCCTAAATAAAAAAAGAGCATTTTTAGAAAAAGGTCCGTGTGTGTGTGTCTGTGTGTCCGTGGACAGCATAACTCAAAAACGAAAAGTCCCTTAAAAACCAAAATTGGTATTTAAGTTTAATGTCTTTCAAGGATGCGACACGAAGATTTTGAAGAAAATAGCCCCACCTTAAACTACGCTTTGCATGGAACATTTTTCGAAAACTTTGATTTTCTTGAAAATGTCTCTAACGATCTTGATTAAAATGTGATATATTTGAGATATTTTGATGACAAATGAAATGTATATCTTGAATTTTATGGCTATAGCCCCTGTAGCCGCATTTACTCTGGATGACTTTCGCATAACTGGTAAGCCGTTAGAGATACACCAAATCATACTATACAAAAAATGTAGATCTTGCTAAAATACACAATTTATGTCGAAATAAATTTTCTTTTAGGCTGAACCATTTCGGAGATATTCCTATTTATGCGTGTGAGTTTCGGAAAACTTAAAACTTTCGTGAAATGGAACATCGTTGTTCATTTTTTATATGTTAAGTGTGCAAAGAGATCGGAATCTCAAAGCCTTAAAAGATTTTACTATCGCAAAAAGCCTACTGTGTTCTAATATTCCCCTTGTACCTACAAGGAAATAAACAATAAGATAATTTGTACAAATATTTGTCTTAACTATCAGGAAGAAGATATAGCAATAAGAGTTTGTAAGAATGGTTAGTACAAGAGTAGAGAAAGTCATGCGAATGCAACACATCCGATTTTTATTTTAATTCTATAAAATGATTGAAAGCATTTGTGAAAAATGCATAGTTTAGCTCTGGAAACCATTTTTAGAAGTCCTAGGTTTGTTATCAGATTTATCTAAGCATATTTTTAAATTTCGAACACAAACATTACAATTTTAGGAAAACAAAAAAGACAAGAAAAAGTTAATCTAGGATTAAAATACTGGCTCAAAATTTAAAATTGTTTACCACGAGAGCCATTTTTGGTGACATAAGAGAATAAACAAATTTGAACATAATTTCTAAGCAATTAAAGCAAAATGTGTGAAATTTAAGCAGCAATATGTTTGTATTAGGTTAAACTTACGGTGCAAATTTTAAAAAAGTGAACATCATTTTTTCAGAATTTCAAAGTCTTAGTCATACATATTGTTAAAATAAATTAATGGAAAATTTAAACCAATAACAAACAATGATTCCAGAATGGAAAATTGTACAACACGTATGCAGAAACAAGAACAATTTTAAAATTTATATTTTATTTCATTTAAATATCCTAAATGTATATATTAATCAATAGAGCCATTTTTGAAAAAAAAATTTTACATGTAAAGGTAGGCTTAGGCTAGAGGGACTCTGAAAATATTCGTTTCTCATTGTTGGAGGAAGCTGAACATAAATTCGCAGTTTGCTATTCAACAGGTTTTCATTTATGAGATTCGTTGCGCAGGCCCACGCGCACCACACACACACATGCGCACCAACACTCTCTCTCTCTCTCTCACACACACACACACACGCGCGCGCGCGCTCGCACCAAAACTCACACTAACTTACTGAGACTTTTTTCCAACAATGCTTTTTTTGGCTCATCAAATATAAAAAAATCTAATTTTGGCACAATACAGAACTTCCTCTAGTAGGTGCTAAAGAAACTCAACACCTATTTACAATTATATGACTTTCTCTACCCACAATAATTTTTTTTAGATTCTTCTATGGATTATTTTTAAAATAATGTTACCCGACCAGATTCGAACTGGGAACCTGTTGGATGTGAGGAAAACACCACCATCACACTACAGAGGCGCGCTCTGCTTCAGAACAATTGAGTTAACTGTTTGCGCAAACGGCTTAGTGACACATTCCATTGTAAGTACATATATATGGGATAGAGGCTGGAGCGAGCAAAAGCTTTTAAAAAGATTATCGCTATATGCTGACTTTGAAATTGCACACTCGTTCCATGACATCGCTGGAAACAAAAGAATGGAGCTTAGCGCTTGAAATAACGAACATACCATAAATGGTTAGTGTTAGAAATACTTTACAAATTGTGTTTTATAACAACTTTTATTCTCTCTACTACGTATGGTAGGTAGGGGAAGTATTGTGTTCAACCCAAACAAATCTGATGTGTTGCACTCACATGACTTTCTCTACTCTTGTACTAACCATTATTACAAACTCAAAACATATATTTCCGGTGAAATAACGCAATCAATTTTTTGGTGCAATACAATAGATGCTCTGCTTTACGGTAGTACGATAGTTTTCCTGTTGATTAGTTAAGTGCCCGTGTGTTAATTGTGTTGCATACCGATCAGGCGTCAGCTAATATCGATCGCGTTGTTTGGTTTCTTTGATCATGTTTTATTAGATTCCTCTTGAAACCGGAGGCGTTGAACTTTGAACCTTCTCGAAACCGAAAGAGGATACAAATGGCTCGCTTAACCTACGGAATATCTGGAAGTTGTAACTATACTACAGTTCAGACAGAAGATAATGGTAGTGAACGCGTTTAATAGTCGTTCAATGTTAGTTTGAACAAAAACGTACAATTTTTATTTTCATCACAGTGGCCAAACTGATGAGCACAGTGCTTTTTTTATCCTTATTTTTTAATTTCTCATTGAATTGTTAGTTCGTTGTATTTTTTTCTTGCTCTACCAGTCATTTATTACGGCATTTATGTACCGTAGTTTTGGTAGATCCAATGTTTAACTTAAAACTTATACTCCAAATAGGAAGGTACGTCAAAGAAATGCCTTCGTTAGTAACGACTAAATCGGGTTTAAAAAGAAACACAGCAATAATTATTTAACTGCCTTCGTGTTTGACCTAACAGCGGCAGACGGATAAAGAAATGCGTCTTAAATACACATTGGAGACATGCAATAAAGCAGTAACTGAATAATCAGTGGTATTATAAAAGAAAACAACCTCGAACACGAAACCATTGTTATCTAAATAATGCAAATACAGGTACAAATTAAAAACAAAGCAATATATTCATTCCTAAGTTTGTTTTAAGTTTAGAAATCATTCAAGAAAAGAGAAAGTGAATAAGACACTTCTATATATAACAAGTCCAATCAATAGTACAGAAATCTAATGTGATATATTCATACATACAATGCTAAATTTAGCCACAAACATCCCTTACATAATGTACCACTTTCAAGGTTTTATTTACATGCATCTGAAGAATGTTGAGTAATAATGCAAATTTTGTTAAAAGGTGTGACAGCTGTGTGGTGACACAATGACTTCATTTACAACATCATCTATGAGAAGGTATGTAGGTATAATTTGCACGAAAAATGTATGCTTTTGAATTTAAGGGGCTATGAATAAACGGCGTGCTTCCCTGTGTCAAGACAATTCCCGTTAGGCCGGCCACGCGTCCAAAAGATGGCTCTGTAGTATACAGCGATTGTTTTATCCGCGTTACCTTACGATATAATTATCTAAGAATATTTCACATATAATTAAAAGGTATGTTTGAAAGGGTGCAACCATCGAATATCAAGTAACTGCAAAAATAAATAATTATCTTGCGATGAATTATTCTTCCTAACAATAGCCGTGTGTAGGACAAAGATGGAAAGGTTAGAGTGAGACTAAAACATTTAATGCCTAGCTGGTATTTGAACCTCGGATTTTCCGGTCTCCCTCTTTCCCCCTCTCTCTCTCCCTTAGGGATGTAAGTTTGCAAATAGCAATAAATTAATGCTGCTAGGCTAATGGGTTCAAACTTTAGTTTGAGAATTAACATTTCTATTTTATTGGTAGAAACAAAATCACTTAATTGACATCACTGCAAATAGCATACCTATTCAGAACTGAAATATGGCAAGGTTTTCTTTTTGATTCACCTCGAGACTTTTAACATTCGAATCCACGGCTCTCCAGAAGCTGCATTATAATGCAGGCGCAAATAACTTGTCGCATTTTGTCGCCATTCGCAAGAAGATGGAGTAAAATCTCCGTGGATTTGGGCAGAAAATCCCGCATTTACTCGTCAAGCATTTAAGCTAAGCTTCACATCACTCAGTTTATATCCCTGACCTTATAAAAACTTAAAACTGTCTTCCCATGTTTACCACTATCTTCTTCACCAAGTGCCTGACTGCCTGCCTGCCTGCCTGCCTGCCTACCTGCCTACCTGCCTAATGTTTTTCATAAGAGCAGCTCTGACACGGGATTCTCCTTCACTTGTTTCAATTTGGTTTCGCTTTCCATCTGTTTATTTATCTATACACACAGACACAACAAAGTTTGCGTATAAATCATAGTGCGCAGGCAAAACCACCTGTTGTAACATAACAGATTTTTAACTTTTCTGCTACTTATTCATTGCAATACAGTTTTGAGTTCCCCCAATTTATAAATAAAGCACGGAAAGAAAAAGTTCAATGCGCGTTTGTTGCTGGCATAAGTTAAAACCAAAATGTCGGATAAACAATAGCTCACTGTCTTTCAAGAAAATTCCCAGAGCTGAAACTATCCTTCTCGTTAGTTTCTTGCTTTTCCTCGCTTCTTCTGTAGAACATTATTTTATAGCAGCTACATATTTGGTTTCACATGTACACATATTTTTAGTTTCGTAGAACCCAAAATCTATATCTACTGAACTCTTTATTACGAAAAGTTTGGAAGAAATTAAGTTTTTCGTATACCTAACATAGCTAAGCGTTAGAGAATAAATTTATATTTCATTTATTAAATCACGCACTAGTTATTATAGGTCTAAGAGACGTTTTACTTGTTTATATTTCAATTTTTATCAAGCTTAAAATTAATTTTAAAAACATTTTTCTTTTCACTACCCCCTCAAAAGGCCTAGGTAGAATACTAAGTAGTGAACATGTTTAAGGGAGGTTTCGATTCCACGTGGAGTACTTGAAGAGGGTATTTCATTTATTCAAACCCTTCTGATCTCAGTGAAGTGTTAAGGGTTTAATGTGAATGTGGCCCTAGAGGGGTGCAGCCGAGGGAAAACCTTATCACTTAAGTATCCCCTCTTCTAAAATGGCCCAAGAAAATGCCTACTTTCTGTAAATTTCACGGGTCGTATCGTATTTTAGAATAAATAGAACTCGTCACAAGGTTCGCATATCAGATTTATATTTACTTGCGTATTTCTAACGAGAGATACACATTGATTCATATTTAAATTATTGCAAAGCGTTGTTACGAGTGAGTTATATATAAGACGGTACGGTTTCCAGTCCCCCTCAGAAACAAGACGACAATTTCTGTTAAGTACATTGCCGTGTGGTGACAATCTATGGTATGGAAGCAATAATACTGAGAAAGGTAGTCATGGGGAATAAAATAACTTGGTTCTACCTTTACAACTCGCAAGAAATTCTACGTCATCAAACGAATATTCCGGTAGAAACCTGTGCAACATCGCGTTATACTAAATGCTATTATTATTTATAACTAGCTGAAATACCCAGCGTTGTCCATGGGCTGGCGAGTTAAACCTGTGTTTCTTTGGAGACATTTAAAAAATTAGTAAAAGGCTTTAACAAATGCTTAATTAAAACTCTTAGGATACTATAAGCAATAATAAATAAAAACACCGTGAATAAACTGAGCAAAAGCACTGTTGAGCAAGCAAAAATATCACAGGTAGATAGGCGAGTAGAGAAAACCATGTGAATGTAATACGTAGCATTTCTATTTCGTCAAAATGGAAAATGTATGAACTATTTATGGAAAACTGAGAAGAGAAATACATGCGAATGTGTTATGTAAAAGGAAAGTGAGTTAAGAAAATCATTTGAAATCGAAAAGTAACAGAAAAACGTCATTTACAGTTTAATTTTATGGTAGGTTGTTAAATCTAATTATGCAGGTGAGCTTAAACAGCTCAAAATGTTAACAAATTGGAAGTTAATTATATTATACCTTCAAACACATAAGCTTCATAAAATTTGAAAGACTTAAGTATTATTTAACTGTAAATAAAACAGAAGTTGAAAATAAATTCGCGTTATTCATCTGTTTTAGCCCAAGTGAAAATGCAGACGATCACTGGAATGCTATGCAGTAACGATAGAATAAACACGAGTTGTATAACACTGACGAAACATGAGCCATTTACAGAACTGTAACTTCTCCTAGATTGTCCAGCCTTCGCTGTTTCTTTGCCGTTCACCGTTCAACTGTCTACTTTCTCTGAATCTTCTCGATCGTCTTTTTATAGCAGTCGTTACCGTAAGAAATGAAAGTCGCATACTGGACTTCTCTCTATATATATTCGGAAATAAACACGTATGCTGCGAATCAACGCCAACCCTATCTTTGATGTGTAAAAGGAATAAAAGAACGGCGAGTGTCGCTATTCAACTTAGCCGGAATGCAGGCTTTGACATTGTGGAATTCCTGGCTGTTCTTAAAGTGTCAAGTAATCATTGTGATGCTGGATGGTTAGTTTTAGTTGCGTAGTCACCTGCCTGTACCATCAATTTTTGCTAATATTGAGTTCTGGTGAACTGTAGACATGCTGGCTGTCTCTTGAATGTATACATGGCTTCAAATGTTTCCGACAGACGAGAGGTGTAAGGGTATTTATGTCTGTACGAAGAAATATGAGAAATAAATATTCTACTCTACTGAGGTAGTGACCTGTTGCATTTCTTCCAAGGATCATGAGCGTTGAAAAAACTGTATTTTTGTTGCTATTGAGTTATATTGTTTTTTCTGTCTACGTGTAACTTTAGGTCCTGGAATTGAATACTAAATCCGGCAACCAAAAAGCCGCAGGCAGTTTGGCCGGTACACTGGATTTCAACCCCCAACATCCCGAGTGCTAGCCACAGACGCTATCACCTAGCCACTCTGCTCGTCTTGATGCAGTTAAGAATTCCCCCAGTATACGCAAGCTACAGGTAAATCAGGCATTTGTTTTAACCAAATGCATTCCAGGTGTACTGGGAATGCGAGCATGTGGAATTTACCCCACTGCAGGATTGCCAACTATTTGCTTTATGCAAAACAACCGCAGGTATACGTAAATACAATGTTTATAATCCAGGTGGAATTATAACAACTATTCCAATTATAATGAGAAAGAAAACAAAAATAAACCAACAGCTCACGTGCCATTTGAGAGAAACCTCATTAAAAATGTGAAAACAAGTAAACGTTTTGCTTCTCTCTAATTTAAATTCACAGCTCACACCAACACATATCCCACGGCAACGAGTGCAAAAATACATTGCTAATTTCAGCCACGCAGTGACGAGGGAATTTCCATTTAATGTTGCTTTATAAAAAAATGAGAGTGAAAATAAATGTGTATTAAAAACTTATAAATATATTACGATAAAGTCCTAATTTGGATCGATGATAGCGTGCACTTCGGGGTGAAAAAGTGGCCGGATGCTTTGATCGCAAGTGTGCCTTTGTCTTGGCAGGGGGTTAGGTCGGGGAAGCAAGGAGATCAGAGACTTCTACTAATAATTCTGTCCTAGAACACACCTTCAATTGCTCTCATTGCAAGAATGGCGGTATGAGCTATTTTAGAGTCTTGAAAAAAGGCAAAATCTCGCTTCCGTCTGTTAATTTCCCCCAAAAGGGGCAAAATTGAATTCACGTATATACGGGCGTCAACTGTTGACTGGAAAAATTCGTCTTATAACTCAGAAACCAATATTGTTCATGAAGTATCACTTAATGACGAAGTCAGTCTGGGTGGCTCAGTTGGCTAGACGCTGGCTTACTGATCCCAAGGTCGCGGGTTCAACCCGGCCCAGGTCGGTGGTTTTTAAGTGTGCTTAAAAACGACAGCTCCATGTCAGTAGATTTACCGGCATGTAAAAGAACTCCTGCGGGACAAAATTCCGGCACACCGGCGACGCTGATGTGATCCTGGCAATTGACAGCGTCGTTAAACAACAAAATAATTTAATTTAATTTTAACTTTATGACGAAAAAATTGGTGTATGGTACGTCACTAGCGGAGAAAGATTTCTCAGAGCTCCAATAAGCGATTTCTATTTCAGGGGTAACTTAAAACAAAGGGTACAAGACAAACCTACAAACGCAAACGTTTTGTTTTTGAATCATTCTGTTCACACACACACACACACACACACACACACACACACACACACACACACACACACACACACACACACACACACACACACACACATTGACTTTTTTCTAAAACTGTTTCCTTTTTTTATTCAGGGAGTCTCAAAACACATTTTGGGTGAAATGTCGATATCGAATTTTTGAGTGGAACACAATATTTCCCCTATTTATACACGTGGTAGAGAAAGTAAAAAGAAATCGTTGTTAAGCACGTTGTTTCCGGATCCCTCTGTAGCAAGATTGAAACGCTTTACAACACTTGGTGTCTGTGGTTCAGATTAAAGCAGCGACTTAGCAGAGAACTCGATGTCTGCTCTACATTTATGAACGCGCACATTCCATCTTAATGCTGCCCCCCCCCCCACCCTCTGCCACACTTCTTCTCGTAGGGATTAGTAACGGAGATGCAGCTTGCTTCACTGCGAGCAAAAATTCTTTTCATCTCAGGAAAGGCTTAGCGGGGCTTAAGTCTCCCAAAATTAGAATCAACAGACACGGGATGACAAGCGAGCATCGGCAAAGCAATAACTGTAACGAATCCAAAGACAACAAAGTGAAACCTAAGAGCAAAACACAGATGAGAGGGGGAAAAAAGACCGTAAATGCAAATTTTAAGGCAGAAAGAATGTATGGCGATGAATAAAATGAGGAAAAGTGGGGAAAAAGAGAGAAAATTACTGCAGTAAATGTACAGAGAGAGAAACAACTATATATCCGGAGATTTTTAATACATCTGTGTCCCATTCATAAATTTGTAATTATTTAATGGACTCAGCAACCCTTATCGCGTCATAATTATTCTGAGAAATTCACGTTTTAAAACGAATATAATTTTATATCTCAGTATGTAGAGAGGGGCGGGGACAAAAAAGAAATCTGATGGGTCACACACAACTGCCTCTATAGATTTAAATTTCACATAATTCACATGTATTATTATGTTTACAACCCTGTGTTCTACTTATAAGTATAATAAAAGAAACATTTATAATTTCTAAACTATGCATTCAAATAGGTTATAGTTGGAACCATTTCAAAGAGGAAGTTGGGAAGTCTTAATCCGTTGGTGTTTAGAACAGTAACGCATCGCGCGCGCATGCGCAAAATATACATTTATCGCTCATCAACCAACCTACGAATCAATCAATCAATCATCAACCACCAGGACTGGGCCTTTCGACCTGTTCATAGAAATTGTCTCTATCGTTTCGTGGTCTGCCTTGGTCTCTTTTGCCTTTGGGTTTGTACTCTAAGATCTTTTTAGGGACAAGGTGCTCTGGCATTCTTTGTACATGCTCATAATATTTTTCTTTATATTATTTTATTATTTATATTAAGTATTTTTACTGCATCTATTATCCTTTCATTACATTGTCTATTTATACTTCGGTATGGAGCTACCGCTCTCAAAAATGTCATTTCTGATAATTGTGTTTTGTGTTTTTGACTTTCTGTTACACTCCAACATTCTGCACCATTAAGAGAGTTGGATGTCAGGACTTTATAAAATTTAAAAATAGTTTTCTTTATAGTTTTATTTAATAGTTCTTTTAATCGTTACACACACACACACACACACACACACACACACACACACACACACACACACACACACACACACACACACCATATATATGATTAAATTTTGTAATTTTCTTTGTTGGTCTAATTCTCTTTTATTTCCAACATTAAAAACAAAAAATCGATTTTTTGAAGTCAATCGACCTCCCAGTGCCCTTGTAGCTATTACGAAGTGATCATCCGCAAATAAAAGTATGGTTCATCAGCACGTAGACAATTTGCCAATGAGGTACGGACATTCTTGGACAGACAGTTCCCTGGAAGAGGATCACTATGGATCGCATGGCCTCCCCGGTACCAGACCTGACACCACACGATTTTTTCATGTGGGGATTTGTTAACAATCAATTGGACACCAATAGGTGATTTGGCAGACTTTCTACAAAGAATTTATGCTTCACGACACGTGGGTTGAGGTTAAATACCGGTTCGATATTTCCGTGCCACTAATGCCAATCATGTAGAGGATTATGGACCATAAAGTTAGGCGGCGCCGTGGCCGAGCGGTTAGCGCGCTCGTCTACCACCTAGGCGGCCCGGGTTCGATCCCAGGGACCCGCATGTGGTATTCGTGGTGGACGAAGCGGCGTCAGGGCGGGTTTTCTCCGGGTTCTCCGGTTTCCCCCGCCATCTCATTCCACCGGTGCTCCATCTTCATGTATCATCAGTGTCACCGCCTGCGGTGCCGTAGTAGTAAAAGCGGGCGTAAACACTACAACAACCATAAAGTTAAAAAACGTTCTTACTATTCCATTATTTTCTCAAAAATGGCTCTATCAACTTTGATTAAAATAACATATACTTAAAATATTTTAATGAGAAATGAAATGTATTTTGAATTTTCTGGGAATAGCTCTCAAGTCCTTAATCATTATGAATACTTCTGCATAACTGGGAAACCACAAGAGATAGACCATATCTTACCACATAAAACTGCATTCAATGTACTACAAATACATTTTTACAGCATTAACCATCTCCGAGGTATTCTTGCCCGTGGTTTGAACTTTGCAATTAGTATGTTTTGCAGTGCTTGGTCAGAATTCTTTCCTATCTTGTGGTAAGGAGAGAGTATTAATTTCAAAATCAACAAATCTTTCAAAGACTTTTACAATCGCTTCAGCTTCCTGTAAAAGAGTCATTTGAATGTTAAAGGGTTCATATTTCTGAGATAAGAATCAGAAAGCCAAATTTGATAATACGTGAGCTGTGAAAGTCAAATCACTTTCATCAACAGTACTTCACTGAAATAATTCTTCATTTGAATCCTCCAAAAGAGTTTGTTTCTAAATAATACATGCCTATGGCATCGGTCATTGTGAGTCATGGTGCTATCACGCTACGCGCATGCGTGCCAGTAATTACAGGCTGATATTCTGGAAAACGTCCAGAAAACGAGATGGCGGTGCTCTTTTGTTTCTGACAGAAGGGCGGCCAACTTCTAAAGTCACTTCCATGTGAAACAAGCTTGATTAATTGGGGAAAACAAGTCAGGTCCGGATCTTAATTGCAGGCTCCTGGTTCGTGACCAGAAATTCATGACGGAGACACGCGACCAAAATTATACTGTCATTACCCGGGCTGTGTCTCTTGGTTGGGTTCCAGATTAACCGTGGCTCATTGAACACAAAACTACGAAATTCTTACTATGGCGTGATTTAAGAAATTTTATGTGTTGTACTCACATTACTTTTTCCACTCTTGTAGAAATGCTTATTGCTTTTTCTACTTCATGTTAGTCGAGATAAACATTGGCAGAATTTATATTATTGCTAATTTTCTTGTAGGCACACGGGGAGTATGCGAATACAATAGGCTTTAAGCGATAATCAAATTGTTTAAGAGCACACAACTGTTCGCTATAAGAGGGCTTTGAAACTCCGTTCTCTTTGCATAGCCGAAAGAGAGAGGTATATATATATATATATAAAATACCAATGACTTCCCATTTGACAAATGTATACGTCTGGAGAGTTCAATCAAATAAGAGAAAGTAATCCAGAATGATGAGGATTCTAACATATACATTCATTTTCCATAAAATATTTTAAACGCTTTATATATTAATCAAAGAAGCTAGAGCCATTTCTGAGAAAATCAACATTTTCAGAAAATACTCCATTTAAAACAGCCATGCCCAAACGCAGGCTCATGATCTTGGCTCACCCTCTGTTTGTCGACTTTACACCATCCAGAGTTTATTAAACACCTTGGCAGGAAAGGAAAAGAAATCCTACTTAAACTGTATAACACGTGTTGGAGAATGACTGTGCCTTCCGACTGGAAAAAAGCCATTATCATCCCGATTTTAAAGAAAAACAAACTTTCAAACCATATTAATAGTTTCAGACCAATATCTTTGACCAGTGTTATTGTAAAAGTGATGGAAAGAATGGTGGCATCTAGACTTAGCTGGTTCCTAGAATATTACAACTTAATTAATAGTTCACAGACCGGCTTCAGACAGAATCATAGTACAAGTGAAAATGTACTCCTACTAAGCCAAGACATCAAGGAAGCTTTCAATAGAAAGGAGGATACCTTAGCAGTATTCATTGATTTTAAATCAGCATATGACTCAGTCTGGAGAAATAAATTAGTTGAGAAGTTGCAATCAATAGGTGTGAAAAGTAACATGCTTAAGTGGATAACTCAGTTTATTTCACAAAGATTTTGTGCCACAAAATATAATACATACATTTCCAAATATAAACAAACACACCGAGGACTTCCACAAGGTGCTGTTCTGAGCACAACACTCTTTAACATATATATAAATGACCTTCCATCAACAATAAAAACTTTAGAAACCAAAGTTGCTTTATTTGCTGACGATGTAGTCATTTGGACTTCAGGCTCTCCAAAAAAACCTGAATTAATTAAAGACAGAATAGAAACAGCCCTAAACAAAGTACATGAATGGAGCTTCAAAAACCTCATGACTATCAATGTGGAAAAAACAAATTATGAATTATTTACACTAAAATACAAACCAGTTAATGTTAGCATAAATTATAATGGTAAACCACTCAAAGCAGTTGATGATGCCAAATACTTAGGCATCACTTTCGACAGAAAGCTAAGTTGGAAAAAACATATAACAAACATCTCAGAAAAGGTTGAAAAGAAATTGCAAATCCTGAAAAGGTTAGCTGGTGCTAAATGGGGCTGTTCAAGGAGAGTCCTTAACACAACATACAAAATGTATATTAAACCAAACCTCTTGTACTGTTCTGAAGCTTTAATAACAGCAGCAAATGCTAACATCAATAAACTTGAACAAATACAAAATCAGGCTCTTCGCCTAATCACTGGAGCAGTTAAATCCACACCTATTGATGCCATGCTTGCCTTAACACGGACCCCATCAATAACAACAAAAATAGAAGAACAAGCATTGCTCCAACACGAGAAAATGTTACGACTGCCAAACTCTAAATGGACAGAAGAGAACCTCCCCCATTCAATCCTTAAAACTCATAGTAGTTTCCTAGAAAAGGTAACACAGATTAAATCCAAATTGAACATTCCTAACACTAGAGAAAATCTACTTATTAGAGAAAATCCATTGGAATTATTGCAACCTACCTTCAATTTGGAATTAGAGGAAATAAGTAAATCAGACACACCAAAAGAAATACAAAACTTCTAGCTCTGGAAACAATCAATACTAGGTATCCCACAGAAGAATGGCTGCACATATATACTGATGGATCCTCGAAGGAAAACCTTTCTGGAGCTGGAGTTACGTGTTCACATTTTTCCTTTTATCATTCTGTTGGCAGAGACACAAATTAGGATGGAGAAATAGAGGCTACACACATTGCTCTCCAACAATTATTAAATCTTCCCTTAAATAAATTTAACAAGGCAGTAATTCTTTCGGATTCTAAAGCTGCAATTCAGGGAATATGTTCAAATACTACAAAGAAGTCAACAAAAATTAGAGAATGCTACAAAATGTTAACACAACTCCAAAAAGTTAATAAGACTGTTCATCTCCAATGGATTCCAGCACACTGTGGAGTCATGGGGAACGAAGCTGCAGACTCACTTGCAAAGAAAGGCACAACAATAAAACAAAAGTCTAAATTCAATTTCTCATATTCCTCAATAAAACGCTTGATCATTAAAAATTTTTCTCATTCATACCTACAAGAAATAGAAACAAGTGCCAAAGATAAAAAATGGATTACACTACTTTCCAACCCAGATATAATCCCCCAGAGACCAAGGAAAACAGCGGTTGCAGCCTTCCGACTATTGACAAATCATGACTGCTTGGCAAGTCATCTCTACAGAATAGGTATCTCAGCCTCACCGATATGTGTCCTGTGTAACGATCCAGCAGAAATGAACGAAGAACACTTGAAGACCTGTGAAGCTTTAAGATCAGAAGAAACTACAGTTCAAAAGTATTGGAAAGCACGAATGCTAATGGCTTCATTGCCAGATGCAAGGCACTAGAAAACAACAACAACAGTTTACACCTACCGACACACCCCTTCACTTGTCGAGGATGTCACCATTCTGGTAACAAACAATGCTGGATTGTAACGGTGTGGTGTCTTAAAAAATTCAAAAAATTCAAAACTTCAAAGAGGCATGTGTGGGCATACTTTTGTGAACTAATAAAAAGGTTGAAGTATAAATTTACAGCTCACAGGTTCAAAATCTAGAAAAAATGACTTCTTTTTCCCAACCTCTTGGTAATGGAACCCAAATCAGTACTATTGCAGCTGGAATTAGTTACATTGGAAAATGCCACAGTTCTTAAAAGTATTTGCAAAAAGCGTTTAGGAATCCCTCCTACAAATGAATATTGTCGTCTTAGGACATTTACCGCTCGAGTGAGTGAGTGATTAGGGTTTAAGGGCCCGTCGACAGCTAGGTCATTAGAGCCCCTTACCGCCCAATGTTTGCCTCAACATACACTTACGAGTAACTTTTTTCTCGAATGAAGCTCCGAGGAGGTGAAGTAGAAAGTGTAACGCAGAATGGGGTAATATTTTGGGAGATAACGATTGTAATTGGCCTACACTCGCACAGCAAACATGGAAGGAGACGGTATCGCATTTGTTTATGTTCACGAGACGCTGGTAGCAGTAGTGAATCGCGTTCATGTACTAACCAATTGAAAGTGACACTCGCACAATCTGCAGTGTTGCCAACTTGTTTTCGACAAAACTAAAATATGTCCGTAAGAAATGGTCAGAGGCAAAAACGTAAGATACAAAATGTGCTCCAAATGTCGAGATCTATCACTGGTTTAAATTAATGTAAGGACTTCCTTTCCACCCGGTATATATACATATTCTTTTTATACTATTCCTACAAAAAGTAATTGTATTCACACTGCGCATTCAGAAAACATGGAGGTTATGTAATTATGGTTAGATGGACGATACGATAAAGAAAGAGATTTTAGTTGTTCATGTTGACAATTGGTTACATATAACTGCTGCATTTACATACCAAGAATATTGTTCTTGTGGCTTTCTTGGGAAGAAATCATGACGGCTATATCACATGACGCCCTTTTTCACTACTTGCTAATCACTGGAGGGTTCTCTAATATTGCTCTTTTAATTGCACCGTAAAATGTTGAGTAGACTGGCAGCAAACGATATCCTTGCGCGCGCCAGTTCGATTTTTAACTCTCCCTGCTTCCAAGTACCTAAGAAGAGGATCTTGGGGGTGGTCTCTGTCTCTCTCACTCTCTCTGATATTTCCATGCGATAGCCAAGCGAGCGGCTTGCAACGGTTCCCAGCACAAACTATTTTAATCTACTGCCAACCCTCTCATTATTCCCCCATTCCTCACCAACTCCACGTGCACATCTCATTTCCTCTTGTCACGCGAATAGGGAAAAAGAAAGAGAAACTGTTTCTTTTCCCCCTTACTCCGTACCGTGATGACACCGAGGAAAAGAGTAGGTAAATAATGCACAGGATGGGTTCCGTGCCTTTAACAAAATGCGTCTCACCGGGGCTCGAGCTGGGGGCTTTGCATGTCTAACAAACAGGACAACGGGAGCATACTTTATCATTAACCTTCACTACTACTTATTTATAAAAGCTATAATTCTGCATTCTAAATAAATATTCAGGATTTGAGATAAATTATTGATACTCCAGTAATGCGTGTAGCACTATTTTTAGAAAATCTTACTTTTATATGCAAAAGCATCCACATTTTCATTATCACCTCTTCTGAATTTCATTGTCATCTCTTCTGCTTTTAGGTTATGATCAGGTTAGCGACATTATTCTAACAAATACGCAACGAAATTTGACACAATAGTGCCGCTATTCAAATGTCAAATATGGCTGACTCCCGCTGCAGCGATTTGTTTAATCCTATGTTTGGAATCAGTTTGACAAATTTTGTACTGAACGAAATTATAAATTAGCAACAAATACTCCAAATTCTGACATTGTCAACATCTTAACAAATTGGAGCATCAATATAAGAACCTAGAAGGCCGTGACAATGGACGCTGGTGTATGTATATATACCTGTTTCGTGTTTATTTTAAGGTTAGTAATTACAATACATCATTTAAATAACATTTAATACGTTATATCAAGCCTTAATTCGTGAAATAGTCTTAATAAATGCTACTTGTGACAGTCAAGTTCTCTAGATAAATTAACAATCACTTGTGACATTACTTAATGATAAACAGATCTTTATTTTTTCAGGTAGCCAGCCAGTACTAAGACTAAGTAGCCATAAGGTACCACCAGGACTGATTTTAAATTGCTTAAAGATGATCACAGGCCTGGTAGAAGAGAATGAAGTTCCACTCATCTGGGTACAAGGTCATAGTGGTACAGAGGGAAACGAAAAAGCTGATGAACTTGTAAGACAAGGCAAGGAGCATCTCGATTTGGGAAAAAGCTATTAACAACTTATCCACAGAAGAACTCTATAAAACCTGGTTCAAAACTCCAGGGAATAGACGGGTAAACTAGAAAAACGTGTAAGGAAAGAGCTGAAAGTTCACTCAAATGCAATAGACCAGTTGAGAGCAATTTCTGCTTTTCTCAGAGGAGAGGCATCATAACACAATGTGCGTGTTTCAGATTAACTTAGATTATAGATTATGTAAGGAAAAAACTGAAACAACCCAGCAAATTATCTATTCCTATGAAGCCTTGGCTTACAGGAGATTCATTACTTTTGGGAAAATGTTCTTAGAACCAAAAGAATTTGACACTATACCACTTCCGAGACTGTATTCTTTAATAAGGGTTGCAGGCGTGATGAACTTCATATAAAACAATACAGGTAGGACAATAAGCGTAAGACTGAAGTGCGTACGGAGAAATGGTGGAAATCTGTATCGAATAAGACAAAGCTAGAGGCATTTCGTTGTGGATACAAGGGAGACAAAGGAGGCCGAAGAGATAGTGGAATCTTTAAAAAACTGAAACACCTAAAAAAATAACAAAGATATTGAAAAATTCAAATCTTCAACCAACGACGGTGACACGAAATAAGTTTTCAGAAGCTCGAGAAATAAATTGTTGCTAAAATGTTTCTTTAAATTTTTGTATAGTAAGTTTTTGTCTATTTCTTATGGTTTACCACGCTCAAAAAATTATATAAAGAGGACTTAAGTTATGTCTAGAAAATTCAAGACTTATTTAGCACGTTGATACCTTAAATATATCACATTTTAACCAAAATAGTTAACAATTTTTAGCGTCCTTTAGTCGATTAGGTCATATCGGAATTTGAACGAAATGGGTGAAATAATGCTCAAATGAGCCCGGGATCCATAGAGCTTAGGTTTACTCCACATTTATCTGTCAGTATAAGTGAAAATCTTACCCAGGAAACTCACACCAACCGAGATTTGAACTCGAGACCTCTTGAATGTGAGGTATACACGCTACCCCAACACCACAGAGGTGGGACAGAGCTACTTTTTAAAGAATAAAAAATAACGAAAAGGTTTTCTATGTAATGAATAGTTGGGTGGAGCTTTTCCTGAAAATCTTTGTCGCTCATTTTAAAAGGTAGTGAAATTAAATTGCAATAATGGTATTTATCGAACACTTCGACTTAAGAGTTATACTCTCTCTGTCTCTCCCTTCCCTTTACTCTCTCACGCACATATCCCTTTTTCTGAAAATGCTTTTCTTGGATTCAGGGGGGATTCGAAATATTTATTTCCTGTGAAATCAGGTGTATGGATACAAAATTATAAGAATTTAGGTCTTAAATAGTTTATTACACAAACTTCATTTTTGTTTCTGTACAAAACTTTTCCGGGGAACACACTGGACATTTTTCTGGCTTTAGGTCGCACGTGCTCAACTTTCAAACACGCTATTTGTGTTACACACGCTCGGTATTATTTAGCAGTCCCAAAACTAGAATTATGTTAGTAAAATAAACTTTGTTTCCTTTTTGACACTTATAACAGGAGCACTTACTACCTATATTTGGGACATGGGGACATAAAGCAACTTCGAAATGCAATAACTAAGCTTATACCAGGGTTACTAGATGTGTATTGAGGTACAGAAAATTGACCACACCTGGGGAAAGCATTGTTGGTTTGTAAAAATAGCTGACGTATTAGTAATGCAATGATAACAGGTAGGTTATTGTTGCGCCAGTCATTTTTATGTTTGAAGTCTGAAAAGTGTGAACATTTTTTCAGAGAGAGCATTTTCAGTAATGATTTTGTACAACTTCAAAGCCCAAAATGAAACGCAGTCACTAGAGGGTTCGAAGGGGGCTTTAAGAGCTATCTGTAGTGCCAAAAACTACGGAGCATAGATGCTTCCGGAAGTGGTTCTGGAGGATGGAAGGCTGCATGCCGTGTCAGGGAGAACAGAAACTGGGTTCAACAAAGGTTTTCTATGACTATTTATATTTTGTTGTCTCAATACATCTCTAGTGACCCTCGTTATCTCAATCTAAAAAAATTAATGACAGTTTAATAACGTGAAGAAACTTAGGCCTAACATTGATCAAACCTAGAAGAATGTCCATGTGTGTGAAAACCACAACAAAAACCGGTTGTAAATAAATACATATGACACACTTTTCGAAACCTAAGTTTCTCACGTCTTCCAATGTCAACTGTGTAGGTCGGAAGACAAGGTGACTCAATATTTTCCACCTACGTGCCCTGGCAGAACCTGTTCTGACCTTGAGGTCAAGGGTCAAAACTTGGTCAAATGTATCTTCTCTAAGAGACCACATTTAAATCTTGTTTGATTCCTGTAGATCCTTCCTTGAGAGATTATATTGTGTTATACCGTGTCTGAGAAACTACGGCCCGGGGGCTAAATCTGGCTCGCGAGTTACTTCTCTTCGGCCCGCGTTCTAAATTCAAAGTTATTCATGAATTTCGATTTACTTAATATAACTACTGAAAGAGAGGTGCAATGAAGTTATTTGGTTGATTATTACATATATCTGCCGAAAGAACACATTCATTTCAAATACTTTGCTCTATTATCAATGTTTGCATCAAAATAAATAAATTAAAATACTTTTTTGAAACGAAATACGTTATGTTAAAATATATGGAGGTCTGATATGAATGATGAACAGTTGGTGTCGGTTTCGATGAAAGCCAGCACAAAATAAGAACCAGAAATGTCTACAATTATAGTTTAAAAAGCTAGTTTCGTTTTTATCATTGAACATAAACTGCTATTCAATAAAAACACTTCATGCATCAGATATTAATACACCAGACGAATCAGCTGCCCCTTAATTTCCAATTTCATGCAATTCGCATATTGTTGTCTAACATGAAAACATTAGCCCTATAAACTGACTATTTCTTAAGTTACTAGGTAGCTCAGTTGGAACGACCACACTGTTCATAAATAATCCGTCTGCTGTAGAGGTAGTTCGAATACCCTGTATGTACCGTGTGATATTCAGAAATAACATTATTTGAACGATTATTGTGTTTAAAGCTGTTATTATTTTAATTCGTAAATTGTTTTATTTCCATTTTATGGTATTGCTGTGTATGAGGATATCTCTCCCGCTATAGAGGCTGAGCCGCTGGTGCATTGGCTCTTGCTTCTCTGTAGATAAAAAGCATATCAACGTACTCGTCTGTCGAATACATCGTGAAGGAATGACAAAATATCGTACGACACTATACGCGTGGAGGGAGTCGGCATTCATAATAACTAGGCTTAATAGTGCATGTGACGCCAGAGTGTGGGGAAACCGGTTCTTTCCGTCTGCTGTACAGACAAAACGTGCACAACTTCATTCTTTCTGCCCATGGGGCAGAAGTCATACCTATTCTATTACAAAATGCAGACAACCAAAACCGATATACATTATAATGCCCTAATCCCTCAGGGAGTTTAAGGTTCAATTATTGTGAATTAGGTTTCTAAGTTTTGATGAGCAAAAAGTACAACGCCCAGACGCGAACCCGTATACCTGAGGTTAGCGCACAGGACACACTTATAACCCTAACGCTTGACTGCAAGAATTTTCTGAGTTCAACCGTAGTATGTGTATACCAGGCACTATGATATTACCACTTCGCGACTTTGGGTGCTTAATAGCCTTTTAAGACAGCTTTAATCCTTCGTATTGTAATATTTCTTAAATGACACAGGCTGGTATGCATGTAATTTGAGATTGCGAGATATAGTTTATGCCAAAACTTAAATACACCGTCATTTAATAATATGTGCGTTTTGACTGTATGGGTTCATGGTGGATGAGGTGACTTGCCTGACGACGTGTTAGGGGTAGAAGAGCACAGACTTTAACGGCGATTTCTTGACGTTAAGTTGAAACATAACTTCTGTCATTTTCCTCTTTAGTATATGGTTGCATCAGTAAAGTTGGATCTTTGATCGCCAGTGTTTTTTAATCAAGTAAACTTTGAGAATGTAAGACACAACATATGTTAAAAGCAAACCAAACACCTAAATCTGGAACGTTTTAAAATAATTGTATCTTAAAAAGAAGCTACAAATTTGGAAAGGAATAAAATCCTGTGGCCGAGTGTTTTTTATAGCAGTGAGTAGGGGATGAAGTAAAGGAAGAGTCGAGGAAACTGTGTAACTAAGAAGGACGAGGGTAGGGGAGGGAAGGGCAAGATATTTGAGACATCATCTACAACCCCCGTGCTATGTCACCCTGTTCGTGCCAGGAAATAAAAAGGAGCATCACGACGCGCGGTTCTACCAACCAGACGGAACAAAGTAAAGACTGGCTGGCTAGTACTGCTGTCTTATTCATTTGCTATGACCACGCAATTCGTGATCCCAGGGTCCGACGTACAAATAAGTAAACAGCCACGTAAGCAACAAGTACATCTAAATATTTCAACAAGTCGCTCTTGTAAATACACACTCAGTCTGATAGCATGTATACCAACTAAAGTCGTCTTCAAAAACCAGAACCTTATAGCGATGAAATACCGGAGGGAAGATCCTACCTCGGTCATACGTTAACCACGGATTCTACATGATGAGTGTAAAAAATATGTCAATACATTATGTGTAACGAGTTTTGATATGTTGTTAATGTTAAGACAAACGTACAGGGGCTATTTAGCTTTTATTAATCTTCGTTGGAATGAAGATCTTTTCAAAGTTTTATTACTCGCGGCTAGCATTACTCTGAGAGCTATCACAATCTATTACTTTTGTCACAGGGATCTATTTTATCGATGAAACAATCAATATTGTTTTAATGAATGACAAATAATTGATTAACGCTGACAAATCACCATACCTCCCATGAAACACTTTTACAGTTTCCTCACTAAATACGGCGGACTTCTTCGCTAACAAACAAAACGGCTGGGCACAGCCAGAAAATACAAAATATACATTTCCTTTGCCATAAACATATGTTACGTTTTCGAAAAATTGTCCATCTACAGGTAAAAAGGCGATTTTGCTAAGGTGGAGGAATTTTCTTCAAAACCTTTTTGTCGCATTGCTGAAAGATGTTAAAACCCCAACTTTGGTTTATAACTACCTTTTGGTTTTTGAGTTACGCTGTTCACAGACAGACAAAGACTCCCACACACATACGCGCGGGCCCTTTTCTAAAAATGCTTTTTTTGGGATTCAACGGGTCTCAAGACATATATTTCGAATGAAATCTCGACATCGAAGTTTTAGATGGAATACAATACTTCCCCTGCACTCTATACGAGTAGAGAGAATAAAAAACCAAGTCAAAGTCACTTCAATTTTCTTAGAAGTTCCATAAACACTGTCTCGATCATTTCTGCAAACGTCTGATTTTCACATCAACAAAAACAATGCTCAGAGGAAAAACTCACAGTAACGCATCTTATAACCCTTTGCAACGGAAAAGAAAGGAAGTCCTACACAACGCGGACATTAGGCCATAAAAAGCCACTTTGAAGGAAGAAATCACTTTCCAGGTGAATGTTTCCTTGTGCCCCGTGCCAGAGGGCGCAGCGCGTGTATCCGCCCTCAGCAGACGAACTGGCGCCGCTACCCCATGTGCACCGGGCGATAAAACAACCCTTTCATCTACAGTAGCACTATAATTTACTTTATCAGGGCGGGCATGGAGTTCTGTAGACGGACGGTTTATAAAATAAATTATGTGATGAATAACGAAATGACGATACTAAGTCGTGTTAAATTACATCGATTTCACAAGACGTTTCTCGGAAGTCATTAAGTTGCTCCAACTACCGCTAAAACATTTTGGACTCAATATTCGTTAAATGGGAATAAGGGACGTTATGTAAGAGGAAAGTTTAACCTATTCCTTGTTTTCTTTGTTTTCTACAGGAGGTAACAAACGTGTGTATCACAACTTTGGAGCTTCAAAACATATTTTATGAAAATGGACCGAGAGGAAATTCGTATCCTTGTTAAAACTTTTTCTACAACTCCACTACTCTTTCTGAGACAATATATTATGAAGCAAAAGCACAGGCAAATACCCCAAAGAATTATTCAGAATTGCCGGTTAGCACAGATACAGTTCATTCTCCAGCCCATGGTCCCTGCCAGGCACGCAGCCAGCCAGTACGTCAGTAAACAATTCCAGGTGCGCAGCGATATCTGAAGCTGCAGTAGTGCATCTAGTCACGCTTACAATAGTAGTGCCAATATTGGAATGTGTACTCACGCTAGAACTTTGCGGCGCCGTGGTCGAGCGGTTAGCGCGCTCGCCTACCACCTAGGCGGCCCGGGTTCGATCCCAGGGACCCGCATGTGGTATTCGTGGTGGACGAAGCTTTGTTGTTGTTGTAGTGTTTAACGCCCGCTTTTACTACTACGGCACCGCAGGCGGTGACACCGATGATACATGAAGATGGAGCACCGGTGGAATGAGATGGCGGGGGAAACCGGAGAACCCGGAGAAAACCCGCCCTGACGCCGCTTCGTCCACCACGAATACCACATGCGGGTCCCTGAGATCGAACCCGGGCCGCCTAGGTGGTAGGCGAGCGTGCTAACCGCTCGGCCACGGCGCCACCCGTGGACGAAGCGGCGTCAGGGCGGGTTTTCTCCGGGTACTCCGGTTTCCCCCGCCATTTCATTCCACCGGTGCTCCATCTTCATGTATCATCAGTGCCTGCGGTGCCGTAGTAGTAAAAGCGGGCGTTAACACTACAACAACAACGCTAGAACTTGCGCATAATAGAGGAATTTAAAAGTTATTTTGAGTTGACGCAGTATATTTAGCTTAAAAACTAAACGATACTTTCAACTACTGCATCTTTCTCTCACTGATCATTTTCTAACTCTTCTATGTTTTTCAAAATGCCTGCCAGTTTATTTCTGTCTCAAATGACATATCCCCGAACGTTATAGTGTGCAATTCCTGAAAGTATAGGTATTGAATGTGATTCGTTTACGATGTATCACTATTTGTTATACAGTTAGGACCGCAATTAATATACAAATTAGTATTTTCGTGATTATTAAAGATCAGACAGAAATTATATAATAATTCAAAGTTTTATATTTCATCGATCACGAAATGTTTTACATTTTTACTTTCTCTACTGGTAAGTAGGGGAAGTATTGTAATCCACCCAAAAATTCGATGTGGAGATCTCACCGGAAATATATTTGAGGCCCCCTGAATCCAAAAAAAGCATTTTTGGAAAAAGGTCCGTGTGTGTGTTTGTGGACAGCATAACTAAAAAACGAAAAGTCGGTTAAAAACCAAAGTTTGTATTTAAGTTTAGTCTCTTTTAAGGATGCGACATGAAGATTTTGAAGAAAATAGCCCCACCCTAAACTACCCTTTACATGGAGATTTTTTCTAAAATTTTCATTTTCTTGAAAATGGCTCTAACAATTTTGATTAAAATGTCATATGTTTGAGATATTGTTATGAAAAATGAAATGTATATCTTGAATTTTCTGGCCATAGGCCCTGTAGTCGTATTTACTCTGGACGACTTTTGCATAACTAGTAAACCGTTAGAGTTAGACCAAATCATACTGTACAAAAAATGTAGATCTTGCTAAAATACACAATTTATGTCTCAATAAATTTTCTTGTAGGGTAAACCATCTCGGAGTTATTCCTAGTTATGTGTGTGAGTTTCGGAAAACTTAAAACTTTCGTGAAATGGAACATTGTTGTTCATTTTTATATGTTAAGCGTGCAAAGACAACGGAATCTCAAAGCTTTAAAAGATTTGACTATCGCACAAAGTCTACTGTATTCTAACATTCCCCTTGTACCTACAAGGAAATAAGCAACAAGATAATTCGTACAAATGTTTATCTCAACTAACACGAAGAAGATATAGGAATAAGAGTTAGTAAGAATGGTTAGTACAAGAGTAGAGAAAGTCATGTGAGTGCAACACATCAGATATTTTATTAGAGGAGCCCAAAAATATTTCAGATGAAATTTCTGTGTTATTTGGAGGGCGGGGTTGTAATAATTTACTTACTATAGGTAAGTGGTAAATAATGATTTTCCTTCTCGAGTAACAGAAACGACTCCATGTCTCCGAGACACGAAGGCGGGCGACGACACTGAAGTCTACAAACTTCGTCACAGACTTAATTACTCGAGAGTATCCATTCGTCTTTTACAAACTTTTTACTGTTGCGTTCACAGCCCAAGACTGCAGGATAAAAATATGGAGTGTTTGGATTCAGAATCACTGCTTAAGTGTCTTCACATTCTGCACGCTTAGTGCTCTTGTAGTGGTTATACGGTGATAGAACTCGCGAGGCCTACCTTCACGAGTTAAAGGCAAAGATAGTCCGACAGATCCCATTGGGCCACCGGAATTAACAATACGGTACAACTCCCTTATTTAGATGTTCGTATCTAAACCTCGCTGTAAAACAAACACATTGTCTCTGACGTGTCAAAACTCGTTGATTTTGCAGGGAAAGTGCACAGAGAAGAATGTAGGCTATACGGTGCCCTTCTCCCTTCAGGAGGGAAACGGTACGCATCATAAAACAAAGCCACTCTTTATAACGAGTTAACGAATGTCGTTAAATTCAGCACAGCGTCGTCGCATTGTTCATGGTGCACGGCAATAGCACTTTCCAACTTGGTCAAATCACAAGTTTATATTGCTAGACATGGCTGTTAATACGTATTCAAATCAGGGAATTAATTTCTTCTGGTTATATTCTCAAATACTCTCATTGAGGCCCTTACACACATTACAACTGCATATAATCTCTTATAAATCATGGTATTCTTACAAAAATCTCATCTGCGCACTCACATTCTTGTAAAAACTATTTCTACAAACCCTTATTCCTCTATCTACTTAATGTTAATCCAGACAAACATTTGCAGAAATTTTTACGGCTAATTTTATTCAGTCATTAAAACGCGTATCCACACCAGCAGATTGTGTGAATTTTGCTGGCGAACTCTACATGTTCCTCAACTAAATAAAAAAATCTGATGTGTTGCACTCACATGACTTTCTCTCCTCTTGTACTAACCATTCTAACAAACTCTTATTCCTATATCTCCATGTTAGTTAAGATAAACATTCATACAAATTATCTTATTGTTTATTTCCTTGTAGGTACAAGGGGAATATTAGAATACAGTAGGCTTTGTGCGACAGTCAAATCTTTTTGACCTTTGAAATTCCCTTCTCTTTGCACGATTAACATATAAAAAAATGAACAACGTTCTTGCATTTCGCTAAAGTTCTGTTTTCCGAAACTCGCACACATAACAAGGAATATCTCCGAAATGGTTCACCCTACAAGAAAATTTATTGAGACATAAATTGTGTATTTTAGCAAGCTCTACATTTTTTGTAGAGTATAATTTGGTCTATCTCTAACGGTTTACCAGTTATGCAAAAGTCATCCAGAGTAAATACGACTACAGTGGCTATACTCTATAGCCAGAATCGGCGGCGCCGTGGCCGAGCGGTTAGCGCGCTCGCCTACCACCTAGGCGGCCCGGGTTCGATTCCAGGGACCCGCATGTGGTATTCGTGGTGGACGAAGCGGCGTCAGGGCGGGTTTTCTCCGGGTACTCCGGTTTCCCCCGCCATCTCATTCCACCGGTGCTCCATCTTCATGTATCATCAGTGTCACCGCCTGCGGTGCCGTAGTAGTAAAAGCGGGCGTTAAACACTACAACAACATAGCCAGAAAATTCAAGATATACATTTCATTTGTCATCAAAATATCTCAAACATATGACATTTTAATCAAAATCGTTTGATCCATTTTCAAGAAAATAAAAATGTTCGAAAAATGTTCCATGTAAAGGGTAGTGTAGGGTGGGGCTATTTTCTTCAAAATCTTCGTGTCGCATCCTTGAAAGACATTAAACTTAAATACCAACTTTGGCTTTTAACCGACCTTTCGTTTTTGAGTTATGCAGTCCACAGACTGACAGACACACAGGCACACAGGCACACACACGGACCTTTTTCTAAAAATGCTTTTTTTGGATTCAGGAGGCCTCAAAACATATATTTCCCGTCAAATCTCGACATCGAATTTTTGGGTGGAATACAATACTTCCCCTACTTACCAGTAGAGAAAGTAAATAAAAATGATCAAGCGCATTTATAGAGCTGATTATTTTGAACATGCATACAAGTTTATTGATAGTCTCTGTTCTGTTCCATGTCATTATCTAAATGTCTTGAATCACCACTAGCATTTGTACACATACAAGTACCTTTTGGAGCCCTTTTAAATGTTTAGGGAGTATGATAACATACAGGCATAACATGGAAATAGAAAAAAGAAAAAAGAAAAAAAAAACTGGAAAAATCTCAAACATATCTGTGGCACAATAAATGTATGTTTAAGAAATAAAACAACTAGGAAAACAAAATTAAAACAAAACAATCGCAATACCAACGTTGATTTATAGATCAGAAACGTGGCCTTTAACAAAATTGGAGGAGAGAAATATAGAAACAGTTGAAATGCAATTTCATAAGAGTCATAGAACGTTAAGAGAACAAAGGAAAAGTGAAGATATCAGGGACGAATTAAACTCTTTCGATTAACATAATTCATTCTGCTGTGTTGAAGGCTACTTCAGAATTGTACCATAATAATTCCTTAACTGTTAATAAATATCCACAGATTATTCGTGAAAAAATAAAGGAACGTCGACAACTAAGAAGAAACTGGCAAAATATAAGGTATCCTAGAGATAAAAATTTATTTAACAGATCTTCACAAGAGCTAAAACGACTGACACAGGATTTTAAAACTCAGAATATCCAGGAATACTTGAGAAATTTAACTCCTACAGAAGCTACAGATTATTCGCTCTGGAAGGCCACAAAAAAGTTGAAACAACCAACGGAGCCGATACCCCCACTTCAAAAAAATGATGGCACTTGGGCAAGAAGTAGTCAAGAAAAGGCGGAGCTATTTGCCGAACATCTTTCTTCAGTATTTCAGCCCTTTCCTTCGTGCATCTAGAAAAAAAGACGAAGATGAGATTAAGGAATATCTCTATACTCCATTTCAAATGGCACTTCCAATTCCGCCTATATTATATAGAGAGACAAGAACAGTCATAAGCCAGTTAAATGTAAAAAAGACACCAGGATATGATCTCATCACTGGACGAATGCTTCAGGAGCTACCATTTAAAGCAGTCATATTCATAAATTGTATGTGTAATGCTATATTAAGGACTGGTTACTTCCCTGGAGCTTGGAAAATAGCACAGATTATAGTCATTCTAAAGCCAGGAAAACCTCCACATGAAGTAAAATCTTACCGACCAATTAGTTTGCTCCCAGTGCTTTCTAAATTATTTGAGAAGTTACTTCTCATTAAACTGAAACCTCACTTGTCTTCACTGATTCCCAGCTTCCAGTTTGGATTCCAACCCCAACACTCCACAATTGAACAAATACATCGAATAACTGAAGTGATTAACCACGCATTTGAACGACGACAGTACTGCTCAGGAGTATTTCTTGATGTTAGTCAGGCATTTGATAAAGTTTGGCATACTGGACTAAAGTTTAAGCTGAAGAAATCTCTGCCACATCCTTTTTATGTGTTATTAAAATCTTACATAGAAAACAGATATTTTGAAGTAAAATTCCAAGATAGCCTTACAGAGCTTCATCCTATTAAGTCAGGCATACCACAAGGTTGTGTACTAGGACCAATTCTATACATATTGTATACTGCTGACCTACCAACAAAATAAAACACAACTATAGCCACTTTTGCAGATGATACAGCCATTCTGTCAGCTCATGAAGATCCTACTACTGCTTCCCAAAATGTACAAGACCATCTTTCTGACTTAGAAATGTGGCTTAAGAAGTGGAGAGTTAAAGTTAATGAATCTAAAAGTCACCACGTAGCATTTACACTGCGTAAACGCTCATGTCCACCTGTTACTCTTAACAGTCAGATTATTCCAGAAGCACAAGACGTGAAATATTTAGGGATGTACATTGACAGACGACTCACCTGGAAAAAACACATATGCACCAAACGCAAACAGTTAAATTTAAAATATTCCAAAATGCACTGGCTTCTTGGACCTAAATCACAACTCTCAGTGACAAGCAAAGTAATCATCTACAAAAGTATACTGAAACCAATTTGGACATATGGAATTCAACTATGCGGTACAGCAAGCAACTCAAACATCAAAATACTAGAACGTTTTCAAACCAAAACTCTGCGAACCATTGGTAAGATCCCCTGGTACATCGGCAATAAGTACATCTACCATGATTTTAAACTCCCAACAATCAATGAGGAAATCGCAGCATACAGCCTGTCCTACCAAAAGCGTCTCTACAGTCATCCCAATACACTGGCAATAAATCTACTTGACAACAGCAGCAGCACCACAAGCCGACTACAGAGAAACCAAGTGTTGGAATTGCAGTACAGATTTGCACCTAAATTATAAGCAAATTTATGGCCAATGGGCCATAGTTTGAAAAATTAATGTTATCATTGTTACTTATTGTTCAACTATTGAACAGATTGTAATTTTGCAAGTGAAAAAAAAAAATAACATAAAGGCAAATAAATACAGTTGGTTTCAACATGTAACAAGAATGAACGAACACAAGATTTCCAAAAAAGATGTGCACCTTTAAGCCATAGAAGACCTAGACAACGCTGGAGAGATGGTGTGCCACAACACCAAGCCTAGGCTATTCTAAAACAGTGTTTTTCTGTACCAATGTTATGACTGGAACACGTTAGGCAAGTTCTAGGAAAGGTTGTAACGCTGGTGAACATTGCTAGTTAAACATTAGAATGGAAAAGAAGCGGAGATGGAAGTGAGCAAACGGAGAAGCAAAGCGTGGAGGAAAAGATGAAAAGAAACTGCAGGAAGTACCTACTCCTTGAAGCGAAGGGAATAAAAGAAATAAAGTCTTTGGAACAAAGAGTATAAAAACGTCTAGAGACCTCCGCCAATCTGCCTGCGAGTCAGTAATACAATTTGAGAAACTAATCTGCAACAACGGGCGCGGAAAAATATGATGGATTGCTTTCGAAATTGGACGAATTCACTGCGCTGCGAGGCTTATGTAGTATTTACATAAAGTTCTGGTTCTCTTAAGTGTGTATGTGGGTATAAATAATAACCCTCCCTTCAGCTCATTACGGAACATGGAAGAGTGGAAATTAAAAGAAATAAAGAAGGTCGAAAAAAGAGAAGAGATCTAAAGAGGGGAAGAGGAATTACTGCTACGGAATGTCTCGAAACTCAGAGCCACAATTAATGAACGAATACCGTCTGTTTCAAAGTATAGTACGGGAGACTCACTAAAATGATTGCCATAACTGAAATTTCCCAGTAGGAGTAACAGTGGGAAGTACTGTATTTCACCAACAAATTTCATACAGAGATTTCATAAAAAAGACACGTGTTGAGACTTACTGAATCATTCTTGGTGTGTGTGTGCGTGCGTGTGTGTGTGTGTGTGTGTGTGTGTGTGTGTGTGTGTGTGTGTGTGTGTCTGTGTGTCTGTGTGTCTGTGGACAGCATAACTCAAAAACGAAAGGTCGGTTAAAAACCAAAGTTGGTATTTAAGTTTAATGTCTTTTAACGATGCGACAAGAACATTTTGAAGAAAATAGCCCTACCCTAAACTACCCTTTACATGGAAGCTTTTTCGAAAATTTTGATTTTCTTGAAAATGGCTCTAAAGATTTTGATTAAAATGCCATATGTTTGAGATATTTTTATGAAAAATGAAATGTATATCTTGAATTTTCTGGCTATAGCTCCTGTAGTCGTATTTACTGTGGACGACTTTTGCATAACTGGTAAACCGTTAGAGATAGACCAAATTATACTATACAAAAATGTAGATTTTGCTAAAATACACAATTTATGTCTCAATAAATTTTCTTGTAGGGTGAACCATTTCGGAGATATTCCTCGTTATGTGTGTGAGTTTCGGAAAACAACTTTCGTGAAATGGAACATGGTTGTTAATTTTTTTATATGCTACGTGTGCAAAGAGAACGCAATCTCAAAGCTTTAAAAGATTTGACTATCGCATAAAGCCTACTGTATTATAATATTCCCCTTGTGCCTACAAGGAAATAAACAATAAGATAATTTGTACAAATGTTTATCTTAACATGAAGAAGATATAGGAATAAGAGTTTGTAAGAATGGTTAGTACAAAAGTAGACAAAGTCATGTGAGTGCAACACATCAGATTTTTATGATTATTTTACCATTGAGGCCCTATCTTCCTGCACAAAAATGGGACACTTTTCACAGTTCAGAGAAAATAATAGGCCATTCACCTTTTTAAAAAATAGCGCAATCGTTTTAACCCCTTACTCATGAGAGGTTATATACGTATATAAAGGTTAAATGCCCGAGTGAATATGTTAAATTCTTAGTGAGATGAAAAATTGTAATCGTATTAATATTATAGTCTAATTTAATCACATTTATATATTTCAACATTTACTGGTTTCAATTTAAATCATAATAATTAATTCCAATAAAATATGTTTTGCAAATTCTTATAAAATATTTACTCATAATAATTATCACAAAGTTAAAAAAACAATTGAAGGCTGAAGTGGGTAAAAGAGTTGTGCAACCTCCTGTAGAAGTTCGCCAACACGAATCCTACATAAAAGCCGCCGACCAACTTGGCATACATTTTTTAAAATTCATTAGTGTGGAAATAATACCGCTGTAATTGCAGCTTCCCCTACCAGCTTTACGCTACCCTTTCTTTCACTGCTTCTCGTGCATTTATTGTTTCCTGCTCTCTTTTTTCTCCCTCCCTCCCTCCCCTCTCCGTGTTTTCCTATTATTATAGTTAAATACTTTACGTTGTTGCAGCAGTGAAATCAACCACAATCTACAAACAGACGTTGCCCTCCGAGGATTATTTTATTTCATTTCTTTCAGAAATGAAATAACAAAAGAAAGCAACATGAACTTCTAAAGAAACATGGCATTTTGCGCTTTGTGATCACGCAATTGTTTTACACTGTCTCTGAAAATAGCGACTTAAGTTCAGGTCTCAGTTCTAACAGATAGTAAAAAATCTGATGTGTTGCACTCACATGACTTTCTCTACTCTTGTACTAACCATTCTTACAAACTCTTATTCCAATATCTTCTTCGTGTTAGTTGAGATAAACATTTGTACAACTTATCTTATTGCTTATTTCCTTGTAGGTGCAAGGGGAATGTTAGAATACAGTGGGCTTTGTGCGATAGTCAAATATTTGAGATTCTGTTGTCTTTGCACACTTAACATATATAAAAAAATGAACAACGATGATCCATTCCACGAAAGTTCTAAGTTTTCCGAAACTCACACACATAACAAGCAATATCTCCGAAATGGTTCACCCTACAAGAAAATTTATTCAGACATAAATTGTGCATTTCAGCAAGATCTACATTTTTGTATAGTATAATTTGGTCTATCTCTAACGGTTTACAGTTATGCAAAAGCCGTCCAGAGTAAATACGACCACAGGGGCCATAGCCAGAAAATTCAAGATACACATTTTATTTGTCATCAAAATATCTCAAACATATGAAATTTTAATCAAAGTCGTTAGAGCCATTTTGAAGAAAATTAAAATTTTCGAAAAATGTTCCATTTTTAGTTTAGGGTGGGGCTATTTTGTTCAAAATCTTCGTGTCGCATCCTTGAAAGACATTAAACTTAAATAACATGTTTGGTTTTTAACCGACTTTTCGTTTTTGAGCTATGCTGTCCACAGTCTGACAGACTGACACACAGACACACACATGGACCTTTTTCTAAAAATACTTTTTTTGGATTCAGGGGGCCTCAAAACACATAGTTCCGGTGAAATCTCGACACATGATAAAATTGAACAAAATAGATGTAGTTATGAATATTAAAACGGAAAGGCTCTTTTTATGTTTTCTTTACACATAACTCTCTGATCCATATAATAGAACAGCGCGCGCGGAACTTTTTATAAAAGTTTTTTTTTCTATTTTTTTTTTTTCAGGGGGCTTGGAAACCTATTTCCAGTGAAATCTCGTTATCAAAATTTTGGGTCAATACAATATTTCCACTATTTATTATACGTAGTAGAGAAAGTAAAAATCATGTGAATATAGCACCTAAGATTTTCTTTAAGTTTTTTCTGATAGTATCTATATGTATACTTTACAGGGGATATTACCTCAGCTGCAAAGAACGCAGCACATACGCCTCGTGTTACTTTAAGTCGATTATTTATGAGACCTGTACTCAAAACATGCACTCTACAATAGTCGTACTCGTCTGTTCCTCCCACGCCACGCCACGCCACGCTACCCCATTAGTACCAACATGACATAAAGAGATATTAACTACCAGCATAAATACTGGCCTCCAGCTCTCTAACAAGATATTCGACAGCAGGTGTGATTTATTTGATCTAGACCCAAGACGGAGAAGCGAGCGTGGGACGAATGCTTGCGATTTATGGAAGTGAGAACATATTCCATCATAAACTGGTGTACATTTACAAGTTAAAGTGCAACTCCATATCAGTTCAGGTGTGGTATAATCTGTGTTCCAAACGTCGAGAAGATGGACCTAAGTTCATAATTTCAAGCAGCAGTTTTACTTCCTCTACAGTTTACTTTCGTATAAAGTTTAGTATTTATGCTTTGTTTCCCTCATTTTTAAGCTGCACTTTCTCTAATTGTAAAGACTATTCTTACAAATGCTATTCCAGTATCTACTTCATGTTAATCGAGATACAATTTCCAGAAGTTATGTATCTTATTGCCATTTTTCGTCTTGATGCAAAGGGAATATGGGAATACAATATACTTTTTGCAATACTTGATACGTAAGTTAATAAATTTACAATTTATTTATCAATTATCATAGCAACAAGGCTAAAAATGTTCTTCAATTCTTGTGGTACCAGCAAGAAATGACTTCACATAGAACAATCGCACCATAAACTCACTGGAGATGTATATTTTTTAGATTTCTCATGAGAATATGCAAATAAAACTGTCTCACTGGTATAACAGTTAACATTTTTATCAAAGTAAGCATTGTAAGCTTCAATATATCTTTGTTTCGACTTCGCTGCCCATGCTAGATCCGTAGCTTCTTCAATAGTTCATTATCATAACATTTTATTGCTTGCTAATACCTATCAAAAGTCGAAAGATTCAATTCGCCAAATACCTAACCTAGAAACCAAGACATGTGCTACTTGAAGTAAGGAATCTATTGAGAAATTCATTAACAAAAGAGTGCATAAGAAGGCTTTGCCCATTAATTTAAATGTAGCTCTTCAATTATTCACATACAGCATTCATTTTTATTAATTTTAAATAAAATATGCCGAAGAAATTTTGATTTATTACTGCTTTTTAAGGGGTTTTTAAGCATTGCAAAAAGTAATTGATTAACCACGAAATATAAGTTACTTATCAGATCTCAAATGCTTGGGAAAACAAAGCCCTGCGGACCTTGTATTCCCAAAATGCATTCTCGACCTGATATGCATCAGCGATTGTCAAATCTATTAAATCCGGAAGCTACGTTATGACTTTGAATCTCCTTTCTCTTTAAATAGCCAAGAGATAAAAAAAATGAATACCGACTTCCAATTTGAGAAAAGTGCGTTGGAAAATTCAAACAAATAATGAATAATATCTCGAAATGGTTAACTCCACACATTAAAGGTAATCTAAAATATATATTCCATTTGCCATACAAATATCTGAAACATGTGGCATTTTAATTAAAATCGTTTAAGCCATTTTTGAAAAATAAAGTATTTGAAAACTTTTCTATGGAAAGGGTAGTTTGGAGTAGAGCAATTTTCTTGAAAATCTGCGTGTCAAGATGTTGAAGTTTGCTATTAACATACACTTCGTTTTGGGGTTATACTGCTCACACGCACGCACGCACACACACGCACGCACGCACGCACACACACACACACACACACACACACACACACACAAACGCGCGCTCGATTCGTTTGATTGGAGGTTAGCAGTTTCGTTATGAAAAAGTAGATTTGAGGTTCCTTGCAGTGGCGTACAAAGGAACCTAAACTATTAAAGAAAATCAGATTATCACTTTGGAGCTAATATGCACATATGCTAATATCACATAAGTATGTGATGAAATGTTCATTTACACTATAGCTTCTAGACCAAAAGTGAGACGTTTTACTGTGAGTATTGTGTACTGTTATTGAGAACCTTCTCTAACAACAAGATAGACCACAACACGGCGATATGTGTAATTATTTTATGTGACAGTTATAATCGGTGAATACACCTGGTACATCTTTATCGACAGCAGCGCTGGGGATCCACATTAACGTACATTTTAATCTCTGGGTATTAACTTTTCAAACTGTGAAAACAATTTTTGACAATTTTAAGCCCTTGTGGCAGGTTTTTCCGATGAGAAAGGTGGTACACTGCCGCTGGGCTAGAGGGAAAAACTGCATTCAACACAAAAATTTATTATACCCTTTTCAATGGAAGTACAAACTTCGAATACTTCAAAGAAAACAATTTAGGGTAGAGTAATCAATCTTCTAAGGACAAAAGGTAATTTTCTTATTGCAACTTTGTAAATATTTTCACACGTACACCAAACAGTACGCGAGGCACTTGAACGCGTTTGCCGCTCGCCGGCCTGGCATGCGTTGCGAAACAGCCCGGCCCCGACCGTCCCCGGTTTTGCCCCGTGCCCGGTCTCACAATCTAAATCTCATTAAAATGTACAACACATCCTTTTTAAGGGCTTGACCAATTCTTAACTAGTGAAAAATTAAAGTTTTATTTTTACTTCATATTCTTTCGAGAAACAACTCATAGACTATACGTTCGTCAATCACGTTAACGTAAATTACGCTCAAATTGACACTATCAAACTCACTGGAGTGCAGGCAAAGATTCTATTTAAAGAAACATTCTCCCGCCCTAGCCGGGAATTGAATTAAGGATCTCTGGATTGAATTGTCTAAACACTCACCACTTCACCACGAAGGTATTCTTACCAATGTTGTTCTTTTAATTTTTCTCACATTTTAAACAATACGTAGATTGTGAAATATTACACACTTGTTCTTTTGTTTCTGATAAGCTAGTACAAGTACATACCACCTGTCTTCTAAGCAGCTGGCAGCTGTCTCGTCTCTTACGCAAGTGCTGAAAGTATTTATGAAGACTAACTGGAGGAGGCATAAAATAAAATCTGATGTGCAACTGTCACGGGAGTTCTCTCTCCATTATAAGATAAATATTTCCTTATTCGTATAAAATAATAGTCGCAACATCTTAACACATAAAAATGTTAGTCTTGCATAATTTGAAATTAAGCTGTGCACACGTGATTCAGCATTCCACAAATGGCGGTTTCTGTTCTGTAAACAACAAAAGTCTATGTTTACAAACACACGGCCTTGTCTACTAAGTATAATTAATTAATTTCTCTATTGATTTTTATTGAAAATGATTAGTCCAATTATTATTACTCTTAACTAATTTTAAATGATTGACTTTTTTAATATATAATTTCGGCATCAGCCTCCGTGAGATGAGTTTGTATAAGCTATATTAAACTAAAGGATGATGAACAGAAAAAGTCATGTGAATGTAATACATCATTATGTCGTATCATTGGAAGATGCGACATAATTTCGTACACCCTTTTCCGAAACTGATTTGACTCGATTTTGGGGGCCTCAGAACTAATATTTCCGGTGAAATCTCGATATAAAAAGTATGGTAGGATATAATACTTCCTCTACCTACACATTAGATAGGTACATGATAAGGTGTAAAATGTTATTTGGAATGTTTTTTCTTCCTTGAAAATCATAACCCAACTTAATCAACTATTCAAAGAATACTCAACTATATTCATTGTATATTGAAAGCTTGTATGAGGTATAACAAAACATGAATTGTTTACCATCCAAGCTATGTCAGAGTTATAAACAATAATAAAAAGTCTGATGTGCTACACTCACATGACTTTCTCTACTCTTGTACTAAGCATTCTTACAAATTCTTATTCCTATATCTTCTTCGTGTTGTACAAATTATCTTATTGCTTACTTCCTTGTAGGGAACATAATAATATAGCAGGCTTTGTGCGAGTCAAATCTTTTAAAGCTTAGAGATCGCGTTCTGTTTGCACGTTTAACATATAAAAAACGAACAACGATGTTCTATTTCACGAAAGTTTTGCTTTCCGAAATTGGCACAAATAACAAGGAATATCTCCGAAATGATTCACTATATAAAAATGTATTCAAATATAAATTTTGTGTTTTAGCAAGATCTACATTTTTTGTATAGTAAGATTTTGTGTATCTATTACGCTTTACGAGTTATTTAAAAGTCATCCAGAGTAAACAGGATCGAATTTTTGGGTGGAATACAATACTTCCTCTACGTCCGAGTAGAGAAAGTAAAAAGGGAGCCATATTTGGGGACTTTTTCTGCATATACGTATACCAGTGTAGTATGGGTAAGTATGCTATAAGCGGCAGAAAAAGAACTGCCCTATTTCTGTAGAACTGTAGTTGCAAAAATAATTGTTACCAACAATATGTTTTTACCTTCTTGGGCACACTTGTCTTGTTTGCTGCAAAGAGGCAAACAAAAGAAGAACGGGCGAGCGTCTCCAGATTTACGATTACGGCGCCACGCTAACCATAACCGTTGTAGAAGTACGAACCCCCGTCCCAGTATATTAAGCTAATAAAAAGTGGTTCACTGAAGCTGAACTAAGTAGCGGCAGAAGAGGCTTGTGGTAAACCACAATGGAAATTAATGACTCTGTGTTTACCGACCTTATCTTCTGCGGCAGCGTTGGTGGTTTGATGACGCTGTAATCACCACTCTTAGGGCTAATGTCCTGCGAGCCCTTCTGCACCTACATCAGATCAAGGTACAAGGCTACAAGCACTAGCCATCTGTAATTTACTTCACACGTACATAATTAACTCAACCGGGATGTGAACTTGAAACAATTTAAGGTGGCGTTATCTTGCAAAATGTATTTTTCCTCCGGTGACAGAAAAACACATTTCTGGGTATATCCAGGCCCGAATTTAGGACCTCTGACGCCCCTGGGCAAAAAACATTTGCTACCCGCCCCCCCCCCCCCCCAAATTGCAATACATATATTACTTAAATTTTCACAACATAGAGAATGGTTTCACTAGTTTGGATACTTAAGTATGAGTGGCAAACACCGTGAGTTTATTAAAATTTAAGTAGCAACATCTTAATAGAAAGAACTTACACTAAAGAGGCATCAGCCTCTATTAGATGTCAAAACATACACTGTTTAAATAACAAGAGACTTCCTTCTCGCCCTGTCATTTGCAAACAAGTTTATGAGTTCGTTATAGTCCATTTTCACTGTTAAGTCAGATTCAGTTGCAAGAACACCAAAATAACTAAGACGATCCTTCACTTGTGATATTCTTAAATAATTATTTATGCGTCTTAGAGTAGAAAATGATTTCTCAGTTGAACAGTTGGAAGCAGGAGTGCTCAAGTATATTTGTGGAGCTATGTTTAAATTTGGGTAAACACTCTCTAGACAGTTACCTTACAGCTGTGTAGGAGAGTGCGTCGCATTTTCATTCTTTTCTATGTAGCTTTTGAAGTGTAAGCATTCAAGTACAAATGCTGAATCTTCAAGACCCGAACTGTAGACTTTCTGAAGTCTGGATGATCCTTCCTGAATTTCAAGTGGACTAAGCATCTTCAGATTTGTCAAAAACATAAATGGTTCACTGAATTCCTTGTAGAAAGAAACTCTGTTGTTCAGTTCTTCAACCAATTTATCCAGAATCAAAAGGAACTTAGGTACTTGATTGTTCATGTCTATGCTTTCTTCTTCTTCTTGTTTTTTTTTTTTGTGCAGCTTTCCAGTAATTTTGCCGCCCCCTAAAATGTGCCGCCTTGGGCAGTTGCCCGGTTTGCCCTTACGTAAATACGGCCCTGGGTATTTCTACTCAATTTGTTCGAAATTTTGTGTGCTTATTGCTATTGTAACTATCTAACTACTGTATAAATGTCATACCTTATACCACAAGTGGAAGCTATCACCTCAAGAATGGATAGGTACACAAGAAGATGGTTTGAACATGTTGGAAGAATGGATGATACAAGACTGCCAAAAGTAGTTTTCCAATATAGTCCTAAAGGAAAGAGGGATGTAGGGAGGCCGAGGAAAAGATAGAAGGAGACACTGTGAAGACGGAACAGGCGAGGGCCTAATCCATGAAGTGAAGAAGAAGAAGAAGAAGAAGAAGAAGAAGAAGAAGAAGAAGAAGAAGACTTTATACCTATGCAAATCGCTTTACAAAACGTTTTACAAGATAAAGGTAATTTACTGTGGAATGGAAACAAAAATTTATATGAGCTATCTCATGTACATGGTTATGATCTGAACCTATAATATTTGCAAATTGGGGCTTAATTATTTTTAATTAGTTTTTTTTAAATTTATGTCCAGTTTCAAAATAATATATGTATGCAATAGTAACCACAAAAGATTCATGCAATTCTATCTAAAAGTTTCTGAGAAAAAAGTATATTTTATAAAGAAAGATGTAATTTGTGGGAAACTGAGTATAAAGAATTTGGTATATCTGGCGCAGCTTCCTCCACTGTAGCTCTAAAACTTCCTTATTTGAAACTGGTCTACATATTCTAGTTTTTCAATTGTCACATTCTGCCATCTAGCAGACAAACATTGAACTTTGCAGTACTTCAGAAGGCAATTTTGAAACGTATTATACCAGGTGAGTCAGCTGCCCCTTATCCTCGAGTTTTATGCAATCCGCATTTTATACTCCAACATGAAAACATCGACCCCATTACTAGGTTCTACCCGCGTATTTAACATGGATGTTAAACACTCGATGAAATTAGTACTAATATAGATGTTATCACATCGGATTTTAATATATTCGTAATTAGACAGCTGACGTTTGCACTTCTGCAAATGTTCACTGGAACCAGCGAGTATTACATCTTAAACGGAATGTTTAGCTCACACGTTACTAGGTAGATCAGTTGGAACGGGCGCAAGACTCCCAAGTAATCTGTCTGTTGTGAAGGTGGTTCGAATCACCTACACGTACTAATTTTTTTTACCGTGCAATCCTCACAATTTACAAACTATTATTCTGAAAACTGTTATTATATTCATTTTTATTGTTTTATTTCATTGTCTAACGTTTCTTTATTGGCGAACTACAATTACGTAGTTGTTTAAACACACCTATAGGTAGGTGCAATTGAAATAAAGATCATTCATACACATTTGAACACACAAAGCAAGGAAATTACATTGTCAGAGTGTAACATGGAAGTTAAACTCAATTTTGCACATAATGAATTATTGTGCTATTAAAAATGCAGACAACCAAAAACGATTTAAATTATAATGTCCTAAACCCTCAGGAACTACATAATTAGATTATTGTGAATTCGGTTTCCAAGTTTTGATGAACATAAAACAAATATTTACAATGCTGAGACTCGAACCTGTGTCATTGGGGCTCAGCGCAGAGGACCCGTCACAATCCTATTTCGAGGCTTGACTAAAAAGCACGTACCGCATACAATACTAGGACTTGCATGCCTGGCGCTATGCCATTGCCACCTCGCGAGTTCACGGGCTTGATTTAGCCTTTTAAGACAGTTTTAATCATTTGCTGGGCGATTTAATATTATTACTTAAATGGCAAAAGCTGTTATGCATATTAATTGAGATCCACGAGGCGTAGTTCACGCAAAAATGTAAATAAACTGTTGTTTAATAATATGTCCGTTTTGACTGATGGATGAGGCGTGTCTAAATTTTTCCTTATTTTTGGCAGCCAATCCTTGCTCTATGTACAAGAATCCACCATTTTCTTTTTAGTTGACGTTGTTAGTGTACTCATATGATAGGTCCATTTTTTCGAAGGCGTTTACTGAATTACGTTGCTATGTGTACTCCAATAAAAAGTTTGTAAAATCGGCTGGGAACCGAAATTCAGTCTCAGTAAACGAGTTGTATGTTTTTGAGATGTACTTTAGTGAGGAGTACGTTCTGTCCCTTAAACCGCTGTTGCTCTCAATTTTGCGCATTCCTCTCTTTAAGAACGTCAAGCAATACATTTTAGTAAGCGCAAAACTGGACTAAGGCGCACATGCCGTTAGATGGGTGGCCTACCTTCCAAAAAATAAGGTGCGCCTGACTCACCTGGTATAGAAAAATGATAAATCTGAAATGTTTATCACAATAAAACATTTTTTACATGATTTACCAATATATTAGTTACCTAATTCACAATTTTAAAAAAATCAGAAATTTCATGTGTAATGCAAATTAACGCTTCCTTAAGTCCCTAATTTTAAACAGAATTACTTTTGGAAGAGGGTCCTTAACGCAATGGCAGCACTGCTGCTTGCCTAACATGAGACCGGGGTTCGATTCGCAGTAACGGCGTGGGGATTTTCTCCCTCATTGATTCTGTCATGGTGGATAGTTGAATTTCATACATTCAGTGCTGGCAACCTAACTTACCTTAGTGTTTTTCCTATTTTATTATTCGAGAGGCATTCGGAAACGATTTAGAATAATACTTTTATGCCCTATTTATTAATAAAAATGATTAAATATACATCGGATGCCTAAGTATACACCCATTAAGGTCAATACTGCTGCCACCTTCTTAAAAAAACATAGAACTTCATTCTCCATTTCCAATAACTGACAACAGAGTTCAGCCCTGCTCTCTTTCTGGGCCTGTGCACATCCAATGTGCACATAACTTTTCACAGCTTTTTTGACTCCTTCCTTCCAGAAAAAACTATGCAGTCCATCTTTGTCTATAATAGTCACTTCCTTCTTATCCTTGTATTTCTCTACTCAATAACAAAAAATCGCTGTTCTTTCACTATAAACTCCTTTCATTACTACCATCTAGTGCCTGCATGGTGTACTAGTGATGATTTTTAAACAACGCAATTCTGAACGCGCCTCGTGTAAATGAAATATGAACTATATTAAATCCTCTAACTTGTTATGATTCTATTACTGCAGAAATGGAGTATAATCATTTTACCATTTAAATCTTGTTTGGTGTTACATTTACATATATGCCACCTTTAAGATCCCGCGAGTTTACATTTGGTACAATTGCTCATCGACATCGATGCTCAATGTTTAACTATTGTGTATTTTTGGGTTTATTTGCACAGGATTTTCTTTATAAACATCAAATACACACACATTTATGTACACCAGGGGAAGACAACTTCGGGACGTGTGACGTATTTAAACGAAGAGGCAGCTTGTACTTTTGTGTGACGTCAGGCGAGAGCAGTGTATTGCTAAGCTGCCTAGATCAGCGGCGCATGTGTTCAGTTCCCCGTGTTTCACACCAGGCTTCAAGATGTAGAAACATTGTCAACTACGTTTCAGATCTTTGCGAGCCCGTATTCATTGGATGTTAACAATGTTTCTAGCAGGTAGCAAATTGAACTGATAAATTTACAGTGCGACGATTTGCTGAAGGACAACTATAAACACAAGGAAGACTTGGCTGATTGTTATAAGAATGTTCCTCAAACCAGATTTCTGAGGTTGTATGCCCTTGTTGAACGGGTATTATGTATGTTTGGTTCTACGTATGTGTGCGAACAATTCTTTTCTGTTATGAACCTTTCTAAGTCAAAATCCCGAAGCATATTGTCAGATCACAATCTAACATGCAGTCTTCGGTTACAAATGTGCCGTACATTACGCCCTAACATTGACAAACTAGTTAAAGAAAAGAGAAACGGCAAATGTCGGAAAATGTCCATCTAATTGTTCTGTATAGCTTTCCTCTAGCTCAGGCAAAATAGTTATAATTTCTGTTCTATTTGCGTTATAACATGACTGTTCACATAAACTAGAATTTACATGTATGGCATAAAGCCGAAATGTAATTATTTATAATCTGTGACTATTCCGTAATTGAAACAAGTCAGCATTAAGATTACGATGTCCCGTATCCCATTTCCTCTTGCCCACTGTGACGTCACACGTTCAACTCGCCTGCTCTGGGAGCATGTGTGCTGAGTGGGCTGACGTCACAGCAGCGTTGCCCGAGGCTGACGTGAATCTCAGGCTCTGGCCCGGGCCGATCAGCTGATAGCCGGGAACCGGGCATGCTAACAAACATGGCTACCAGTGTGGAATGTTATGGGGCAACACGTGTTAGTTTTGTTTAATTGAAAGTGAATTACTGGCGATATATGTTGTTTCAGTGATTGTGTTTATTTGTAAATATTGTAAATTAATCAAAATTAATTTTTCAGTAGTTTTCTTGTTGTTGTACGAGAATTATAACAGATGTTCTTCGCTGCAATTTTTAACGGTTTCTTTTAAAAACAACAGTTTTTCGCCTGGTTTTCGTAAGTTCTAGTTGTTATAGTTTAACTATTAAACTAGAATGATTATTTTCATTTATAGTGTGTAATTTTAAGTGATTTAAGAAATGGTTAATTCTTCAGTGAAGTTATTCAAGAATCCATAACCTATATTGTAACATGGTGATACCGGTACTGAAAGGTATGTAATTCTACTTTTGTTTTAGGTGTAGAATTGAACAATATGGGTCGACGTTGTAGTGTGTATCGATGTAAAACTAGTTAGGACAGTTTATATATATAAATGAAACACATTGAAAGGACAAATCTACACCCAAAAACTGTTGAACTAAAGACGGTATGGTTTGGTTTTTGTTAAACCATTCTGGCAACAGTTAAATGCAATGAATGTTAACAAAACATTTACCAAGTTAATCAATAAATTTAGAAACCAGGCAGTAGCTAGGTCATTTACATTTTTTCCACCTTCATCAAAAAGGGAAAACTATTATACTTGGGTCAAATTTTGTCCCCTGTCTTTGCTCACACTTGATGGAATTATGTAGGCAACGACACCTAGGTTAATGTGTACCTATATGAACAGGATGACAGAGTCCTGTGTTATCAAAATTTAGCCTGTGTTATCACAGGCAGCATCCACACCTGCCATCAATAATAAAATGCAACCCTAACCTAACTTTATAACATCATATCTCAACTCTTTCTCCACTTTTACAAATTAACACAGGTATCACAGCTTAGCCTATTGTTGATCATTGCTATTTATGTGCAAATTTACCGAACCAGCATGGTAAATGTTGATAGACTGAGTTTAATTAGTAGTTTGCTTCAATTTCTGGGATCCTATCTAAAGGACAAATCCACACCCAAAAACTTCTTGGTATGGTCACCGTATGGGTTTTGTTAAACCCAAAAACTGTAAACTTTGTAAATATTTATAATTGTAAGTTAATGTTAATTGTAGCCTGTAAGCCAGGTCCTTTGTACAGGCACCAGGCCAAACTTTCAATAAACAAAACTGAAACTGAGAAAACTATATATGTCCCGCTGATACTAAGTTAACATTTATAGATTCCATCATTAATAAATATTATGTAAGGTAAGTGGATACATTGGTAAGTACTTTATACAAGTGATATTGAAAAATAAGTCTTCCAGCTTCTCCGGGGTAGGCAACATATCAATATTACCATTATTTTGATATGATTGACTAGTTATAATAATATATCGATTAGTCACAATGGGCCATTAAAAATCAAAATATTGAGGATGGAATATTTCCATTTACATGTATATATTCAGTTTCAATGGAATTAAGTTTGGCAATAACCACGTGCCTCATGTTTACAATTTGATGATAACAGCAGCTATTGAGATAGGTAGTTAATCTTTATTATATTGATATGTGATTTATTATTTATGTAACGTATTATAATATTGTGCAGGTATTTTTGTTATGTGTTTTTATTTTCAATGATGAGTGACAATTCAATGGATATCACTTCCTTACGCTGTTCCTCCAAACGGGGAAGTCATAATCACGTTCGGCTTCGGTCGGTTCCCTTCGATCAGCTGTTCCAAAGATGACGCAATCGGGCCGTAGCCTGTATTTCGCGCGAGCCTCGGCGTTGCCTGTCTTCCCCTGATGTACACCCTTACTCATACTTCCAGAATCTAGGAAGAATGGAGAATAATAATCACTTAAATCTTATCTAGGGCTTTAATTCCAGTTATTGTTCTTTTTTAAGGTTAACAAACACGCATGGTTACTCGATCAAAGCTCATTCTACATGAAGAGGCTTTATAGGTTAATACAAGGAAATACAAGGCACACTTTTTGTCACGTAAGTATGTAAAACAAACGGCATTTAATCAAAATCGATAGAACTATTCTTGAGAATTAAAATAACGAAAAATTGTTCATTTATAGTGTAGATTCTGTTGAAAATGTTTGTGTCTGATGCTTAGAAAATGGTGAACTTAAAGACCATGTTTGGTATATAACCGATCTTTTTTGGGATATACAAGCCTATATGCTTCCTTTGTTTCTTGTATTCAGGAAGCTGATTTCTGGTGAAATCTCGGTATTCAATTTTTGGGTGGAACTTTTTTGACTGATTATATCCTAAGTAGTAGAGGAAGTAAGGTTCGATTCTCAAGTTGGGTATTATAATGAAGCTCTGGGCACAGGGCTACTGTAAGTATTAAATCATATCATGTAGCTCTTAATGGACTCTACTGGAGTTCACATTGCTTTATGATGCCATATAAAATTCTGCTTGCATAACAGCAGTGTGTGTAAAAACCAGTTCTTGCCCCCCAACCATAACAGTACAGTAATGGTAACTTATTGTCACATAGGCCAAGGCATACCAAAGTTCCCATCATAATCGCTCATAACATCTACTGCAAAACAACAATGTACAAATAAAGAATATCACACTAAAACGTGCAATATATGACGTAATATTCACCGAAACTGAATTTCAACAAAATCTTTAAAGGTTTTTCAACCTCTGCAAAAAATGATAAGTTACATTCACATGAATTTCTCATACTCTTATCGTTTATTTGTATATCTCTTCAGCTAATTATTATTAGGAATACCTATGATTCATTGGTTGGTTGACCGATCCTTGTTTTCATTAAGAGAAGACTAAATGACAAATATGGCCCAAAAGTGACAATTTTGTGCAATATTTTAACTAGAACTTCCTCTGAAATTTGATATATTTTTGACACAAGACAAAACTATTACCACTTCACACAACTGATCATAATTACTACTCTATGAGAAGAGTGGCCAGTGACCTCACATTGCATAGATCAGTGGGTCACGCATTGAGGTGTGAAGCAAAATGCATAGTGTATCTGACAGGCGTTATTCATTTCACGGCGCAGTTACGACCCTGCAAAAATACATCAGGTAGTAAATTGTTTGATTGATTTGCTGGAAAACTGTTAGTATAAGAGAGACAAATAATTAACTTACCCCCAACAGATAGGGACATAAGATCAATTGTCAAATTTTCTGACTTATACCACTAACAGGCTGTATAAGCGAGCTCCATTTGTGAGTTGTGCTAACGCTGTATTAACGGCGACGACAAAACTCTGTATTTCATATAAAATTTTAGAAGTGATAGAAAAGTAACCCGACGAATTTTGTTTTGTTACACTATTATTAATAGTAGCACCATATTCCGGCTGAAAATTGGTAAACCGAAACTCAACGTTTGGATAATGTTTATTAATATTGTTATTTATGTATTCTGTTTTACTTTGTCGAAGTTGGCAACGCATAAATGTGGAAAGTTGTTGGTTTATTTCAATAAAGCTCTATGTTTGACTAGCAGTTCAAATGGTTCAGTTAAAATAAAGCTCATTTCAATTAGTCACTGCGTTTAGAAGAAGGATGGTGGCTGAAAGCATTAGTGGTGAATACTGTACATCCATAAGTTCCGTAGGCGGACCACGTAGCCCCTTGCAGTAGGCAACAACACGTACAAACATGCCAATTACAGCTGGACACGAAACCACCGCCTTTCCTTCTTTTTACTCTTTCTTTCTCTACAGGTTTAATAAGTTTAACGTAACTGATGGATAAAATCAGCAATGTTGTGGTCAAGCCGAGATTTTATTTGAGATTAATGTACAACGTTCCTCGTCTGACCAGCAGTAAACACATATGATACAGGAAGTGTCAGAAAGAAACATCTGAATGTGTTGCACTCTCATGACTTTCTCTATCCTTCTACTAACCATTCTTACAAACTCTTATTCCTATATCTTCTTCGTGTTAGTTGAGGTAAATATTTGTACAAATTATCTTATTGTTTATTTCCTTGTAGGTGCAAGGGGAATATTAGAATACAGTAGGTTTTGTGCGATTGTCAAATGTTTTAAAGCTTTGAGATTCCGTTCTCTTTGCACGCTTATATAAACAAATGAACAACGATGTTCCATTTCACGAAAGTTTTAAGTTTTCCGAAACTCACACACATAACAAGGAATATCTCCGAAATGATTCATTAAATAATTTCCCCGGCTCGTCAAACAAAATTTCTTTCCCTGTCATCAGAAAGGTTGATTCGAACGGTCTATAATCAAGATCATCTTCATCTAAACAAACGTCAATGGAAATACTATAGTCAATATTTCGTTGTAAGTATAAACCGGAAAACATAAGACCAGTAATAATCAAAAGTTTAAAAAACGAATCGCTAAATGGTGGCTCTGAAATTCTAAATTCTTTCAAAGACATCGAGAGAAGCAACTAAATGACAAAATTTGAATAATTAACGAAGTTTTGAACATTTCATGTCAATAAAAACGAATATCTCGGAAATGATTGACGACATAAGTTACTTAAAACAAATTGCTTTACATTTCCTTGTAGGAAGATTCTCTAGCGGTTTACGAGCAATAAAAAATTCTAAAAAAATTCCTTCCGAGGCCTTCACAAGTTATTTCCAGGAAATTCAAGCTATCCATTTTGTATGCCTTTTAGACTTTTTAAATAAGGTTGTAGACTATACACAAATAAAAGCAGAGTAACTATTTTATCGTTTCGTGTAACTTGGGTTCGTACTTTTAATGATATTATTTGAATGAATACTTCTCTCCCCAACTTTTTTATTTGTAAACATCTCAATTCTGTAAAACGTCTAGAAAAACCATTTATCAAAGGATATTTGCAGTGAAAAGTATTACATGCTTTATGTAAAGGGGGCATGGGTGCAATGTTTAACCAGCATTGATATTTTAGCTTTTTTTTTTTCTGCAGTAAAAAAAACTCCATTTCATCTGCAGCAATTGCCATGGAAATACTAGCAAAAATTATTGAAGTTCACTGACCATATACTCTCGGCTGCTTTCTGTACAATACAAGGTTCATAGCTCCGTAAATTTCATTGCTCTGGAAATGTATACGATCTGTATTTTGATGCAGTAATTCTCAATAGAGTAGGCACTGCCTGAGAGGGAGAGAGGGAGGGAGGGGTAAAGACCCTTGATGGAAAGCCAGAGCACTTGAATTCCTTGCACCAAAAGCGTATATATTCTCGCTCTAGTGCTGGCATCTGCGTGCTCTTTTTTAAACAAGATTAGCGAGCTATGGACGTAACCAATAATTTGAAAAACCTGTGACCAATACGAGTTGAAGTGTTCGCAAATGCAGGGATGAAAATTGCCGCAGTGATATGCATTTGGTTGCGTGGAGAGCTTCGGCAATATCGTATGGTTTATACATTATCCTCCATCTCCATTTAACAGGGTGCCGATTGGAAAGTAACCGGCAACGTTAACTTTGTACTGTAATGGGAATACCTATCCTATAGTTAGGGAACGAACCTTCATAAAGAGAACTGAAAGTTGCGTGGTTTGAACTATAGGAAGTGAGAGGGGGTCAGTCTGTCACGTGCACAGATGAGGCTGGTGCAGTCGACGCATAACTTATATACATTCAATGCTGACACCATTAAACACTAAATATTCACTCTCCAATTTTTCTACAAGTAGCTTTGCCCATGTGGCAGGTACCTCACGATCACCTCGTTTCGCGATAGCTGTAAATCATTATAATTAATGAACGTACCTAATTCATAAGGCATAATATATCTTTAAGAAACAAAAAATTTAAGAAAACCGTTTGCAAAAGTGTAGAGGTATGGGATTCTTTGTAGCCAGCGACATCACTAAACTTCGGTGATAGTTTGATTACATTTCTGACGTTAATGCTTAGAAATTCCTAGCTGGCTTGTCACAGTTTCATAGCACTACGCTACTATCTGGCAAATGTAGCTCAAACTCCTGCCTATCGCTGTTATCCCCACCACGGTCCGAAGCGCTTCGGTGACTAAGGGGGGTTGAGGGTGCAATGAAAATGAAAGGAGGTTAGTAATACAAGCACCTAATCACCCAGCAAACAAGGAAAAACCCCAGTAAAGCAACCTAAGCAATTCTAATCAAGGACATCACATATTTTACTGTTAGTCACCTGTGTGTTGCCAGCAGAGGAGACAGTTACTTTCCAGTCGTCCCGTTTCCAGAGCTATATAAATCTTTGGCGCGGTCGGTCCTATTCGTGCCTGGTACGCCCAGGGAACATTTTTCCTTTCAGCAGAAGATGACATTGATAGACAAAGGATAAATTGGATGCGGAAAGAGAGGTGGAGTTTCTTGTCTCGTGTGAACTTTGAGATAATGGCGTGCGCATTTTGTCCCTCGACAAAACAAAAGCGTAGCTATTCCAGTTAACAACCATAATCAGGAGACTGTTCCGGTGTTACACCAGCGATTTCTGTTCAAAAACAATGGCGCATCAGCAGGCGTTATCGTCATTGAATGTCTTTCCGCTTCCACAGTCAGCTGTATTGCAAGAGTTAGTGTAAACAAAACTAAAAATAGCATGCGATATTGCGCAAAATAATATTTGAAGTATCTAAAATCATTACATATCTTTGATAGACTACTGCCAATGCTGGTAGAAGTGGAAAATGTCATATTTTGAAGAACACCAGGAAGGGAACCGCAATCTTAAGTGTCCACCTGTTGATGAAATGCCTGGGTTCTTAGCATAAAGATATATTAACAGTTGTGGTTGACACACATAGCTGTTGTAATTTTTACTTTCTCTACTGGTAAGTAGGGGAAGTATTGTATTCCACCCAAAAATTCGAAGTTGAGATTTCACCGGAAATACATGTTTTGAGGCCCCCTGAATCCAAAAAAAGCATTTTTAGAAAAAGGCCCGTGTGTGTCTGTGTGTCTGTGTGTCAGTCTGTCAGTCTGTGGACAGCATAGCTCAAAAACAAAAGTCGGTTAAAAACCAAAGTTGGTATTTAAGTTTAATGTCGTTCAAGGATGTGACACGAAGATTTTGAAGAAAATAGCCCCACCCTAATCTACCCTTTACATGGAAAATTTTTCGAAAATTTTGATGTTCTTGAAAATGGCTCTAACGATTTTGCTTAAAATGTCGTATGTTTGAGATATTTTTATGACAAATGAAATGTATATCTTGAATTTTCTGGCTATAGCTCTTGTACTCGTATTTACTCTGAACGACTTTTGCATAACTGGTAAACCGTTAGAGATAGACCAAATCATACTATACAAAAATGTAGATCTTGCTAAAATACACAATTTATGTCTGAATAAATTTTCTTGTAGGGTGAACCATTTCGGAGATATTCCTTGTTAAGTGTGTGAGTTTCGGAAAACTTAGAACTTTCGTGAAATGGGTCATCGTTGTTCATTTTTTTATATGTTAAGTGTGCAAAGGCAACAGAATCTCAAAGCTTTAAAACATTTGACTATCGCTCAAAGCCTACTGTACCTACTGTACCCCCTTGTACCTACAAGGAAATTAGCAATTAGATAAGCTGTACAAATGTTTATCTCAAGTAACACGAAGAAGATATAGGAATAAGAGTTTGGAAGAATGGTTAGGGCAAGAGTAGAGAAAGTCATGTGAGTGCAACACATCAGATTTTTCAGAGCAGTTTGTACACGCTACAAGCTTATAATAAACGATAGTGGTTTGTGAAAATGGTCTTTCATCGAGTAATTTGTAAGATTCCTGAACCGTTCATACTTTGTCTGACTCCTAAATGCAGAAAGAAGATAAACGAGTAGTGAAACAATGGGTATGTGCAGCATTGGGCTCCGCTATTCAGCTGTTCGAAGTTTCGTAACGTATAGTTCACTTCGGAACTTGTGCTATAGAATTACAGTTGCCATTACTTATGGAATAGCCCAGTCATGACTTATGGAATGACCCTATAGGTATTATTCAGGGATAGTCCCCATAAAAGTAATCCCCGAGGAGAGTGATGGGACAGAAACAATGTCAGTAGATATGTTCACGTCGTCCCGAACTTCGACGCCGCTCTGAACATTAATATTTCACCCGGCTCACTTCCGAGGGAGCACCGCCGACAATTTGTCATCCATTGTGTGATTTTCCGTGATACGCTCCTCATCTATATCCGTTTGTACCCTCCCAAAACAGCCTTTCTTCATTTTTCTCTTGTTATCATCTGACAGGCTCCCTCGATTTTTAGTTGCTAAGAGATAACACGCAAGTATTTTGAGACTGAGTATCTGCTCGTGTTTATTTAGCACAGAACACGAGATGCAGCTTCAGTAATTTTTGAGGAAAGCACCGAAAGCACGTAACCCTGAGATAAAGGTTACTTTTGCGTGGGAAATTTTATTGAGAAACTTCCTGATGCATTGACTCGTCATTTTGAGTTATCCTGGGTATTTTTCTAATTGTTTAATATCTTAAATTTGTTTCTTATATTTAGGGGACCTCAACACGTGCGTTTCTGGTTAAATATGCTGTTTACGCCAAATACAACAATAGAAAGAACAAAAACTTCGACCGAATATTAAACATATGTTTTTATATGCAGACTTTTGGAATGGATTGCCACATAATTTTAACACAATGTTACGCCACTGTAACTTCGAGATAGAATGGACCAGCTCCAGACTTTATGTATGGATTACTTGAGTCTTTTCCTGAAACCGATCTGTGAAGGCGGAGTTTTTTCTTCTTCTTCTTCTTCTCCTAAACCCTTTCCTTCCTCCGTATAACAAACAGCTCAACCTCCCTCTCTCCCCAAGTTCACCTCACGTCGGCCCGGGACTGGTTCAAGAAACCCTCCATATTTCACGCGCTGTTTGTATTATTCACTGGCCTGAATTCCTCAAGATGTGGTTTTTCCTTAATACGGAGAGAGTTCAGCCATAAATGTTGAATGTTAGTGGCTTCCACGGTAGAATTTTGTTGTTCCTCTGCCCAACCTCTGAGGAGGAAATTTTCTAAATGCTCATAAAAATACATGAAACTACGAGAGGACGAAACTTCAAACACACTTAAGGGTGGACTAAAAGGCTAACATTAAAAAAAAGAAAGCAAAATAGTTTCTGCTGTCTTCATTTCATGGAATTTATTCTTTACTGTGATATTATTTAATTTCTATAGCTGTAATAGTTGTATTTTAGATATATTGTGACACCGGGCGTGACGAACAACAAACATTTGGCAGTTGTCATATCACGACAGACTGTGCTAACGTCAGGAAAAGAGAACTGTGTTTTTGTACAAAAGTTCTATAAGAAAAATAAATTGATAGAAAAGTAATGCACTGGATTTGTAATTTTGTGTCACTGGTTTCAGGGGTGGGATTTGTCGAATTAGCAATTTCTTACAATGTATTTAAAAAAACGCTGCTATATAGCTATATCTGTGCTATACTTCACAGAAAAAGATCGCAACTCCTACATGCCTTGGGAGTAAAATGGTAAAGTTTTGCCCATTTTCTAGAAAGTTCTCCTGGAAAAATGTAATTATTTTTAATTTTCCCAAAAATATCTCTAAGGATTTTAGTGAGCAAGAGGCTCATAATTATTTAATAATAGACTACATTGTGGTAAACCAGAAATTGAATAAGTTAGAGACACAGGGGCTTATAGACGTAGTGATATTGATAACAGTGATTAATTATTGATAAAAATATAAATACGGAGTACGTGGTATAGAAGTGGAAATATAAGGAACAAAAATAAAGATGGAAAAGAGGAGAAAGAAAATTACAAAGTGAGTCTATTCAAAGATGTATCTTACAAGACCTACGTAAACGAAAGCTAATATTGTATACACATGTGGACACTCCTAAGGAAGGAATCGAAGAAAAATGGAATACTATTAAAGAATTAGCACAAAAAAAATATTAGGTACAAAAATACCTTTAGAAAGAAAAAGAGGTTAAAATATGGGATTCAGAAATAACAAAACTAGTGAAAGGAAAGAAAGAGCCATACCTAAAATATTTAAATGAAAGAAATGAGACAAATAAAATAAAATAGAACAGGACTAGACAATTAGTTAAAAGATATACTCGTAAACATTGAGATAAGTACATAGAAGATATGAAATATAATTTACCTGGAAGACAAGATAAAGAATTTCAAGTCACAAGAAAAAGACAAAGCAAATTTACAAACTGTAAAAGATATAAATCTAGACAATTACTATAAAGAACTTTGGATAGATGAAGAAAACATAAATAAATAAATAAATAAATAAATAAATAAATAAATAAATAAATAAATAAATAAATAAATAAATAAATAAATAAATAAATAAATAAATAAATAAATAAATAAATAAATAAATAAATAAATAAATAAATAAATAAATAAATAAATAAATAAATAAATAAATAAATAAATAAATAAATAAATAAATAAATAAATAAATAAATAAATAAATAAATAAATAAATAAATAAATAAATAAATAAATAAATAAATAAATAAATAAATAAATAAATAAATAAATAAATAAATAAATAAATAAATAAATAAATAAATAAATAAATAAATAAATAAATAAATAAATAAATAAATAAATAAATAAATAAATAAATAAATAAATAAATAAATAAATAAATAAATAAATAAATAAATAAATAAATAAATAAATAAATAAATAAATAAATAAATAAATAAATAAATAAATAAATAAATAAATAAATAAATAAATAAATAAATAAATAAATAAATAAATAAATAAATAAATAAATAAATAAATAAATAAATAAATAAATAAATAAATAAATAAATAAATAAATAAATAAATAAATAAATAAATAAATAAATAAATAAATAAATAAATAAATAAATAAATAAATAAATAAATAAATAAATAAATAAATAAATAAATAAATAAATAAATAAATAAATAAATAAATAAATAAATAAATAAATAAATAAATAAATAAATAAATAAATAAAGAAAGAAAGAAAGAAAGAAAGAAAGAAAGAAAGAAAGAATTAAGACCTACAAAAGTATTTGGGGCGTTAAGTATTTGCGAAGCATTCTTTTATTTATTGGTTTGGACTTTCAAATACTTCGTTTCGTTTTTGTAGTGATAGTGAAAAGAACGTGGATTTCAAAGCAATCGCATAGCAATTCAACTGTATTTTTATTCTATGCAGAACATTCGGTTCTCTTTGTGGGATTCTCCTTGTAAGATATATGAAATAGATTTTGAATTTTGGGTGCACCAGTGACGTATTAGTCCGAGATGAAGAGTCAATATTCAGGTGGCGACGACAGTGACCTCTATGTTTGACGAGTGGAACACTTATTTCGCCCTGAGAGTGGAAACAAAGGTCGTGAAAGAACAATTTGCCTAAAGCAGTGAATCAATAGCAATGGGGAAGAATCGCGTGACTAGGGCGTTATGACCTCAGAGAGGTCACAAGCCCCTATGTGACCGGGTTGCGAACTTTCAGACACCTACATCACGCGAACATCGGCACTTGATCGATCTTCTTCTGCGCATCAATTAAAAATCACTCCGGGCGAACCAGTTTGCTAATTCGGCTGTCTATTACCAAAATGAATTATGTGCCGGTTAGCCAAGCAATGATGCTCAGGTGTTTCCTTAGGGAGATACACATCTGGGCGTAGAGAAACTTAAAAAGTATCAGAAAACTGGCAACTAACCTTTTGAATGTCAATGAAAGTTTAGAGGTACCTTCTTGAACCGTACGTCAGAAAAAAAGTTAATTTCTCTACCCATTAATGATCACTTTTATTTAGATCTATCTACATTAAAGGAACACACAACTAAAAATGTGAGTTTCAAAAGTTTCCAGTCTATTTAACAGAAAATGTGTTGTCTTATACCAACATTAGGGGTTTTTAAATTTCACTGTGATATACGATATAGTTTCTGATTTTATTATCTTATGCCAAATGCTCCGCACGATGCAATTTAAAAAAATATCGCCATTTAAACTTTTATTATGTTTATCCAATTATAGCGTACAAATCTGTCATATAATTTAGTCTTAGTTCAAAACAAAATAATTTAATTTGCAACTTCTGTCATTTGAAATTTTTGGTTTTGTTCAAGTTTTATACAGCTTTAAAAATTAATAACTCAAAAACCGTTCAAATCTCTCTCTCTCTCTCTCTCTCTCTCTGTGTGTGTGTGTGTGTGTGTGTGTGTCTGTGTCTGTGTCTGTGTCTGTGTCTGTGTCTGTGTCTGTGTCTGTGTCTGTGTCTGTGTCTGTGTCTGTGTCTGTGTCTGTGTCTGTGTCTGTGTCTGTGTCTGTGTCTGTGTCTGTGTCTGTGTCTGTGTCTGTGTCTGTGTCTGTGTCTGTGTCTGTGTCTGTGTCTGTGTCTGTGTCTGTGTCTGTGTCTGTGTCTGTGTCTGTGTCTGTGTCTGTGTCTGTGTCTGTGTCTGTGTCTGTGTCTGTGTCTGTGTCTGTGTCTGTGTCTGTGTCTGTGTCTGTGTCTGTGTCTGTGTCTGTGTCTGTGTCTGTGTCTGTGTCTGTGTCTGTGTCTGTGTCTGTGTCTGTGTCTGTGTCTGTGTCTGTGTCTGTGTCTGTGTCTGTGTCTGTGTCTGTGTCTGTGTCTGTGTCTGTGTCTGTGTCTGTGTCTGTGTCTGTGTGTGTGTGTGTGTGTGTGTGTGTGTGTGTGTGTGTGTGTGTGTGTGTGTGTGTGTGATACATTCGTCTGTGTTTTGAAAACTGCATCATGTGAAACATTTTCAAAAAGTAAATACGATGAAAAAATAATTTTCAAAAGTCATAATTTCGAAATGAAAAGCTTTTTTATTCTGTATTTTTAATGTATGTTATATAATTTTAGGTATTTTTAGTACGAAAACACAAAAGCATTTTAAATTTATGGCCACTAAGTATTTTTGAAATCATGAAATATAAATGGCAATTTTTGCGATATTTCTATTACATTTCTGCTGTGGTATTTGCTTTACAAGAAATAGATAGAAAAATATTCTTTTGCAGGAATAGTTTGTAGAAATAATGTAGAAATAAATAGCACTGCGTCAGTCAAGAGGAAGTCATGTGAATATAACACATCAGATATTTTAAGTGTAACTCAACTGTTCCATAATATGCACGCTGTGCTTAGAGGGAGAGAGTGAAATCATTGCCAGTGTGTGCAGGACTCCAGGAACCTTCATCAAAGGCAGCATTAGGAAGGTAGGCACTGCCGCTGTTCAGCGAATAGTGGCAATTGAAGCGAGGTTATGAAAAGCTGTAATGTTTGCTAACTACATTGTCAGAAAGCCATTCCGCATCGCTTACCACCAAACTTGCTCCACAAAAGAACCGCAGAACGCTGCTACAAAAACATAACTTCGATATAGAAATTAATTACATATTTTGGTTGTGCTCCATATCGGATTTTTTTTTATTCCTAGGGTTTTGCGAGCACAAAACAAATCACAAAATAGAATAATATGTGGAAACAGTGGAGGCAGAGGTCGTATGGAGGCCTTTTTTTTTTCTCCTCCCGCAGAACCACAGACTTTTTTCCCTTGTGCATTCTTTTTGAAGCATTTCTCTGTGCAATGGTGGGTGCTTTGGGCAATGCAATGGCGGTGCTCTTTATACATGCCGTAGTTGCAAAATGCGTAAAAATTCGATGCAGCCATTGGGTGGTAGTGGTGATGGTGGTCGGGTGCTTGTATGCAGTTGAACATCGCTTTTCGAGTTTTGCATTTTTGTTGCATTTCGAGGACTTAATACCAGAGCAACATTTTAGTGGCCGTTGCGAGAGTTGCAGAACTGAAATCAAAACCTTTTCACATGGTATAATTTCTCGATAGTTTTATATAAACAACGTGAACTATTCCATTCATATAATTCCCCGCATATTTTATACTGCTTTGGAATAACAAGGTCTTAACTGACAAGGTTGAAAAAAATTGAATTAATGTGTGCTTTCATATTGTAATAATTCAATCCGTGACATATATCACTACTGGTTCATAAGGGAGATTGAAAAATGACAAATTTTAGCTACAGAGCAAAACGTTATCTGCACTATTAATCTATTTTAACTGAGAATTATATCTGCTTTATTAATCACTATCTACAGTCTTTTGTTATTACATCAGTGTTCCAAAATGTAAAAATTGAGGCTATAATAGATATAAAAGTAACAAAATGGTTTTAGGAAGTAATTCATCTCCAAAGAAGAACAGAAATAAAGTTGCAAACCAGGGTAAGATGTGACAAATATCGATACAAAGCCAACAAAACGAAATAAAGAAATTTCCAATGAAAAAAAGACATGAAATTGATTCCTTTATGCTCCAAATTTAACTGAAAGACTATAAATGAGATAGCTGCGCTCTTTTTTGTTTCACGTTTATTATTGCAATCATCCTATAGAAAAATAATGTTCTTAGTTAAACACAGAAATTTGTGTATGAAAGCATATTAATATACAATTATATACCAGTAAATGTTGCAATTAAACGAATAAAAGTGCAGTTTGGTTTATAGTGAACAAGTAATGTAATTCATTTTTCTTGAACTTATTGAAAACTGTAGTTAGAACCTTGAATTGCAAACAGTTTAGATGCTCTGGGGTTACATGTTGCAACTGCAAACCATTACTACCCATAACTAACACTGGACTCCCTGATCATAAAATCCTGCACTTAATACAAACTGTATCTTAAATTCCCAATGTGTGAGTAATATTTAACAAACTCTTATAGTTCTTCCATTTTTTATGCCGCCTTTAACATGGAAGGTTATATTAGTGGCCTTTAACCTCTTGGAAAATTGCTGAACAGCAATGGTGTTTACTCGATTAGCAGTAGTTTTAAACTTTGGGTTTCTATTACTTTGGATTCATTTATTACATTGAATTCATACACACATTCATATTTCCAGACTCTTCTCGTAATGTTGGACTACCAGCTATTGATCGTGGTATTGTCGCTTTAGTTAAATAACTTCCTTATTTTGTTACTTTCTGAACATCTGAAGTCTCCATGCGCAGTAAAAACAATTGGCTATTCAAAATGGCAGACAAAACACTCGGCGAATATTCTAGTGATGATATTACATTTTAATTGAAGAGGCTCTGACAACAGTAATTTTAAATACAGCAGACGTACATTAATAAATAACCTACTAACGCAAATTCGTTCATTTATATGCATATGTGTAATTCCTCATTTCCGTGTGTTAAACGCTAAAATTATTATTGTTGTTTTCAAAGCCTACTGGATGAGTTGTAGTACCAACTATGAAAATAAATATTAATTAAAATGCATCAATGTTATTGGAAGTTATAATTTGTTACATTTAAACCATTAATGTTTAATAGTATTAAATGAATTACTTATTTATTATTTCAGGAATACTCTAAATGAATACCACTCGAGGTATAAGAAAGTTTTGCTTTATTTCCCTTGTACTTATAGTGTAATCCACTTCGTTAGCGGGGTATACTAAATAATTGTATTAAGACAGAAAACTGATATTAGAAATTCAACAGCATTTTTTAATACAGACTAAGACAATTTTTTTTTCTACGGTCGAAGAGTGCATATTACCAAAGCCTCTATATTTTCATTTCCTTACGAGGGCTAACGAAGGAGAACTATCTCATAGCACGCTATATTTTCAGAGCATAATGGCTGCGCATGTTTAAATTTAGTTGTCTGTCTGGGATTGAAATCGTTAACATTGCAACTGCGCCTTGGTTCGAGACCCACAAGGTTATTACCGCATCATTGCAATGCTGCAGGAAAGCTAACAAGCATCTGTTCAACAGACCACAGAGTATAACAAATCCGAGGATTTTGGTTGTTGCGGTGAAAGACAATGAGCGCATTTCCAAATGAAACATGTTTTGTAAACAACTCCTGCTGATTCTTCATTTGGGCCGCAGCGGTTCGGTTAATGCGGACGTATAAAGCCCAGGTGGGCAGCCAATACGGATAGGATGTGCTTTTAAACGAGATCAACCACATCGTTCGCTTGTTTCTTTGATCAGACGATAATCATTGGCATTATCTACCTTCTCTGTCAGTACACTATCGTACATTAGTATTCCCGACGGAAAAGCAGCTAATTTCCTGAAGACATTAGTCTACCTTAAGGGTAGACGATATTTTGACAAAATTTTGAAAACTAAAGGTTTTTTACTTACTTTGTTAGTCATCTACAGTAGTAGAAGTAGAGGAAGTATTGCATTCCACCGAAAATTCCGAGACCTTACCTGAAATAATGCTTTGAGACTCTCTGAATCTAAAAATTAATTTTTTATGACTATACGTGCCCGTCTGTGTGTGTGATGTCTAGGCACTCAAAACGAAAACTCGGCTACAGGCCAAATTTACTATTTAAGCTCAGCATCTCTCAAGGATTTCATTTCAACCCCTTCCTCACTCCATATCTGATCATTAGAATATTAAGATCACTATCGTAAATACAAACAAAAAATTAAATTCATATTTATTTAATCTACCTTTTCTGGAAATTCAATCAAGTAATTGTAATAAAAATTTAGTTAATCGTCTTTTGTTATACATTGTGTTTCATCTGTCTGTCTCTTTCATAGTAACCAGGCAACGAGACTGAAAAAACCAGAATTGCTTAATCTTTCATGTTTTCGTTGATAAAGTGCTTTTTGAAATATCGACTTCTCACAATCCTGTTTTTATGAGCCTTTTCGCACTATATTTCAGCTACTCTTTTTGTCATAAAACTTTATGTCGGGATGTTAACCCGATCAATTTAATGACACTAGTGTTGTATTTTATCATCTAATTTTCCATCATCCATAAAAAGTTGTTCCCCTACACGAGTTAAATCAATATGACAACCTTACTTGTTTGAGGAAAAGCTTTCTTCAGTGAATTCTCACGTGCGAGTTTTCTTTCAAGCAAAGTTATAACATTCTGTGGAATAAAAACGCCACGTTTTGTGTAACATACCCGAATTATTACTTTCTCCTTGCCTAAGAGTTGTTATTGGACTCTAAAATATAAGTTCGGAAAACCTCCTTTAAGATATAATAAATACAACCTTATTTTGCATTCACATGACTACCTCTACTCAGTCTTCTGTAAATTATTCTCACAAAAACTTATTCCTGTTTACTTTACATAAACTTACATTACACCTAACCAAACTTTTAGTCAGATATATAAACAGCGACTATCACAATTTTTACTTTCTCTACTGGTAAGTAGAGGAAGTATTGTATTCCACTAAAAATTCGATGTTGACATTTCACCGAAAATATATGTTTTGAGATCCCTGAATAAAAAAAAAAAAAAAAAAAAAAAAAAAAAAAAAAAAAAAAGCATTTTTAGAAAAAGGTCCTTGTGTGTGTCTGTCTGTGGACAGCATAACTCAAAAACGAAAAGTAGCTTAAAAACCAAAGCTGGTATTTAAGTTTAATGTCTTTCAAGGATACGACACGAAGATTTCGAAGAAAATAGCTCCATCCTAAACTACCCCTTACATGGAACATTTTTCAAAAATTTTGATTTTCTTGAAAATGGCTATAAGTATTTTAATTAAAATGTCATATATGAGATATTTTTATAAAAAATGAAATGTATATCTTGAATTTTCTGGCTATAGCCCCTGAAGTCGTATTTACTCTGGACGACTTTTGCATAATTGGTAAACCGTTAGACATTGACCAAATCATACTATACAAAAAATGTAGATTTGCTAAAATACACAATTTATGTCTGAATAAATTTTCTTATAGGGTGAATCATTTTGGAGATATTCCTTTTTAAGTGTGTAGATTTCGGAAAACTTAACTTTCGTGAAATAGAACATCATTGTTCATTTTTTTTATATGTTAAGCGTGCAAAGAGAACAGAATCTCAAAGCTTTAAAAGATTTGACTATCGCCTAAAACCTACTGTATTCTAATATTCCCCTTGTACCTACACGGAAATAAGCAATAAGATAATTCGTACAAATGTTTATCTCAACTAACACGAAGAAGATATAGGAATAAGAGTTTGTAAGAATGGTTAGTACAAGAGTAGAGAAAGTCATGTGAGAGCAACACATCACATTTTTTCCTCTGGTTTGCAAAGCAGATACGTGCCGGCATCAGGGAAAAAAGTGAAAGTTGTCTAAACGCGCTTTCTGGTGGAAGTATTCGTAGATGACACAATCAGATACAAACAAGTGAGTGTCTGTGAAGGAAAGATCAGCCATCCTACTAACAACAATGGAGACAGAAGACAAGCTACTGATTGTTGAGTACGAACCTCTTCTCCCTTGATGTCGCGGTATCTGACCCACTTTCCGAGGCGGGGCCGCCAATACTCCAGCAGATAAGCCTCTGCAAACTCGACGCCTTGACCGTTGCCGAAGCGACCCTGTGTTTCTGTGGCCGTGATGACGTGTACGGAGTGCAGGTCGATCTCAAGCCACTCCTTAGGTTCCGTGGTAATCTGGTTCTTAGGACACCACGCACCACCATGGCTCTCGGTCCGCAGACTGAAACACAAACAACACATTCCTTTCATTACTCACAGCAACATTTCATTAGGAGTGTAATTTCTTATTACACAAATATTAACTTTAGCAGGTTACAAATTATATGCTGCCTATCAAACATTTAGCAAAGCCCCCCCACTAACAGCCCAACTTTAACAAAAACCCCGAACGGTTCCCACAATTTTTCACTACATAGAATTATAGAATTATTAAAAGCTATAACGCCCAAGTAATTTTACGCAGTCAGGAAATCTGTCGTGTACAAATTAAGTGTGGAAAAGTAAGTTATAAATTGTGCCGTATAATTTCTTACAGACCTCCTGCGCTCCTATTTCTTTTTCTGACGCCACCGCTGGACTAATTGAAAAATTTTTTGTGGGTATTCCTCAGGCCATGAGAACCAGCCACAAACACTTGCTCCAATGCGCCTGCGTGCTATATTACTCGTCTACAGTACAGTCGCGTAGGTACAAGTGATTCAATAACCAAAATCGCCAACAAAATTATATTATACTTTCTCTACCACGTGCCCAGGAGCTATTTTGAATTTTCTGGCTATAGCCTATGTAGTCCTGTTTAGTCTGGATGACTTTTGAATAACTCGTAAACCGTAAGACAGACAGAATCTTACAATACAAAAAATGTAGATTCCCTAAAACATACAATTTATGGTTTAGTGATTTTTTTGTAGAGTGAACCATTTCGGAGATATTCTTTGTTATATGTGCGAGTTTCGGAAAACGAAACTTTGGTGAAATGGAACATCGTTGCTCATTTTTTTATATGTTAAGTGTACAAAGAGAACGGAATCTCAAAGCTTTAAAAGATTTGACTATCGCCTGAAGCCTACTGTATTCTAATATTCCCCTTGCACCTACAAGGAAATAAGCAATAAGATAATTTGTACACATGTTTATCTCAACTAACACGAAGAAGATACAGGAATAAGAGTTTGTAACAATGGTTAGTACAAGAGTAGAAAAAGTCATGTGAGTGCAACACATCGATTTTTTTATTATTGTTTATAATTATGAAATATAAGATCACTGTAATAACAATCTGATTTAGAGATTACCAATAATGATGAAATAAAAAAGTGGCATTCCATTATTAATTGCAAAAGTGTTCTAAGCATGGCGTCTATCCTGAAATACATATAAAAGGTGTGAGCAAGTTGTGTAAATAGTTGAACACAAATAATATTGCAAAAATGAATGAACGTTGGAAAATATTTTAATATTGACAGTACTTTTGAAACAAATAGTGCAAATAAACGCGTTTTTAAATGGGATAGCACCATAGTGGGCCATATTAGGATAAGTACGAGACTCAAATATGTATTTTTAGCGCTTTCAATAAATTGAACAATATTAAGGGTAAAATTGATTATTTGTCCACGCCTAGAGGCATTACTCATGCCTAGAATGTATTAAGAAGGTTTAAGGGGAAAAAATGTATAATTACATTTTTAAATTCAAGATACGCTTTCAAAATTAATGTTATGCAAATTAATAGGTGGAGGAGAGGACAGGAAACAAAGTTTGTTCTAGCTTCTTTTCTTCCTTTTTGTAAAAGATTATGGAAAATAAATTACGCTAGATCTACATGTGACGTAAATATCTGATGAATAATATTCACTTGAGTATTTCTTCCTACGCTGTTATAATTTTCGTACATATTTCCCAAATAGAAGTTTATTAATATCTCTGCCACTTACTTGTATTAATAGTAATTATTGACTTTTACTCTCTCTCTCTCTCTCTCTCTCTCTCTCTCTCTGTGTGTGTGTGTTTGTGTGTGTTATAAAACTTGAATCAAATTATAGAGTAATTTCTTATAACCATTAATACGCAACTTCAAAATCTTTGTGTGTCTGTGGGTAACATAATTAAAAATCTGATGTGTTGCACTCACATGACTTTCTCTAGTCTTGTACTAACCATTCTTACAAACTCTTATTCCTATATCTTCTTCGTGTTAGTTGAGATAAACATTTGTGCAAATTATCTTATTACTTATTTCCTTGTAGGTGCAAGGGGAATATTACAATACAGTAGGCTTTGTGCGATAGTCAAATCTTTTAAAGCTTTGAGATTCCGTTCTCTTTGTATACGTAACATATAAAAAAATGAACAACAATGTTCCATTTCGCGAAACATTTTTGTTTTCCGAAACTTACGCACATAAAAAGGAAAATCTCCGAAACGGTTCACTCTTAAAAGAAAATTTATTTGGACATAAATTGTGTATTTTAGCACGATCTGCATTTTTTGTATAGTATGATTTGGTCTATCTCTAACGGTTTACCAGTTATCAAAAGTCGTCCAGAGTAAATACGACTACAGGGGCTATAGCCAGAAAATTCAAGATATACATTTCATTTATCATAAAAATATCTCAAACATATGACATTTTAATCAAAATCGTGAGCCATTTTCAAGAATATAAAACTTTTTGAAAAATTTTCCATGTAAAGGGTAGTTTAGCGTAGGGCTATTTTCTTCAAAATCTTCGTGTCGCATCCTTGAAAGACATTAAACATAAATGCCAACTTTGGTTTCTAACGGACTTTTTTTTTTTGAGCTTTCGTGAAGTGGATCATCGTTGTTCATTTTTTATATGTTAAGTGTACAAAGAGAACGGAATTTCAAAGCTTTAAGAGATTTGACTATCATACAAAGCCTACTGTATTGTAATATTCCCCTTGCACCTACAAGGGAATAAGCAGTAAGATAATTTGCACAAATGTTTATCTCAACTAACACGAAGAAGATATAGGAATAAGAGTTTGTAAGAATGGTTAGTACAAGAGTAGAGAAAGTCATGTGAGTGCAAAAAGTGAACACATACTGAGTTCAGATCCTGGGGGATGTGTTTTGAATTTCTCGTTGTATTAGTACGCGTAAAAGCATGCAATACTTGAATATTTCATCCTTAATGTCCATTTTCTGTATTGACAGCATGCATATCACCCGAAGGCTGGTCATTTACCGCAATGAAAATGGCACATCTGACAAAAAACGTGAGTCGTGAAATAGTTAAACGTAAAGCATCGGTGTATTAAGCGGTACATTCAGTGCACTCTGGTGCCAATCAGCGGAACTAAATTGCACTAGGCGTAGCAATATATTAAAGTGCAGTGGGACATAATGAGGCAGTGCAACAGGCGGTTAACTGTCTGGCACAAATAGCAAGATAATATATCACACTTCTGTGGTTGGTTTAGTTACATGTGTGGCGAATATGAAACAGCAGCAGCAGCAGCAAACTTCTGCTGGATGGCCGTGCAATTCATTACAACAAAAGCATGCAAACGAGAACCCTCAACATAAAACATCGTCCTTTTCGTTTTGTTGCAGCGAGCCCTTTATGTCATCAGCCGCGTTTTAACGCCACAATGTATAAACAGAGGCTGTAAGGAGGATGCGACATCTGTGCGTGTGAAAAAATGTGTTCTTTTGCATTTACATAACTTTCTCTACACTCTTCTACAAATTGTAAGTTCTATTAAATTTCGTTATGTTTACATGAACATGAAAAGAGGAATAGCATTTGGATTTAAAAAATTATAAATGCGTGAGAATTCAAATATATAAAACGCCACAACATGCATTCTGTTCTATATTTTGTGACGAAACGGCAGTTCAAGGAATCCCACTTCTGACACCAAAACGGCAAACTCAATCCGGTTACTTTCCGATCACTTTATTGTTTTCTAACATTTTATCCCAAATACACGGTTTTCATTGTTAACACAGTCTACAGTCTTCCGTGCTATCACAACTCACAACTTTTACTTCTCCTCAGCTCTACTCAGTCCTTTCAGTGTCTTTCTTTACGTTTTCTATCCCTCGATGTTACATTCACTCGACGCTTGTTAAATCTTCTTTACGGCGCACGCGACATACAACATAAACAGCTGACATACTGACCGACTGCTGCTGCCTCGCGTACTTATATAGAAGGGGGATGACGTCACACGGACAACCGCCACTTTTTAAAACGCTATTGTTTCAGCATCGTCTATTCCTCTGTGCCTACAAGAGGGAAGGAAGCTGAAAGTATTTCTTGAAACGTATGTATATATTAACATGATATAGAGAAACGCAAATTAAAGCGCTTGTGAGAATAATTTGTAAAAGAGATATAAAAATAAAAGATAATTGGTAGATAAATCAGTGAGTAACAAATCTTAGTTTGTGTTTGAAATGCGAGAGTGGGTTGTTGCGAACCCAGGACCGCGGTGCGTGGGCTACCTACCTGTGAACCCCGAGGGCTCCAGTAATTGCCTTGTTGCTGTTGTGAACTCCATGAAAATGCATACGGTTTTGGTAGCAGGCCACACGGTGCCTGCCGTGTTATTATGCTGACAGCTTCAAGTTATGGGCCTGCTGTTAAACAGAGGTAAGCACTTTAATTGGTCAGAAGCGAGCGCGGGTTGAAACCAATTTTCTCAGCTATCAAGAACTGTGACGTTGAGGAAATTAAAGAAACCAGCTCGTTTTTTCTTTTCGGCCGCAACATAAACATCACGGTGGCGCCTCTGTTAAACTCGCATTTACCATATGCAGGAGACAGAGCTCTCGTAGCCTGCCTTCCAATTATCCTAATTTGACAACACAATTATCACAACCGCCACTTTGGAAACTGATATAAAATTATACTATATTCTATAACCTTATTAAAAAGCACAAAACGCGTTCAAGATGAAGCTGTCCTACAACACGTCACAATCATGAGCGCAGCACGTCAAAGGATTTCGAGATTATTCGAGAAGTATCCGACAGCGGTGAATTTCTACAAGTTCCAAAAAGGTGAAGATCGAGAGAGGTCCGTGTTACGTCATCCTCGCTATATTTAGAGGCGAGACAGCGAGAGTTGTGAGTCAGCCATTTTTAATTTTAGAGAGAGAGTTTGTGTGTAAGTAGTTAATGAGTGTTGAGTGACTGTATCGCCCAAGTCAGCTGTTTGAGACAGGGAAAGTGAAGGACAGAAAGCTGTGAATTTTGGGAAAATCAAAAACAAAATAAAGTGTAAAAGGTAGATGAGGTGACACATCTCTGAAGTCTCATAGCGAGGTGGATGAATAACAAACGATTACAGGAGTAAACACTTAGGGAGTCAGTCGAGACAAAACACTGCGGGCGGAGAGACAGCGAGAGCAAGAGAGATTAAACTCGCAGAATAGTTTCAACTAGTCTTTTCTAACAGTAAATACTGTTATTCAGAGACCTATTAACGATATGATAACAAAGAAAACGAATGTATGCATGCATAATTATCAATTAAGTGTTTTATTTCCTCTTTTAATGTCAACAGATACTATTTCGTTAAATAGCATTAAAACTACTTACGGTTTAAAGCTGCAAAGCTGTGTTATACATAACCTCTCGTCCTCATTTATAACTTTTATTTAAATTATCTGAATATTCTTTGAATATCAATGAAACTTTTATAACACTACATTAAGACGGTTTACAAAGCGAGAAATAGGAAAAAATATCGTCTGTGACATCCCCAGGAAAACAACTGATGGGTTGCACTCACATGACTTTCTCTACTCTTGTACTAACCATTCTTACAAACTCTTATTCCTATATCTTCTTCGTGTTAGTTAAGATAAACATTTGTACAAATTAGCTTATTGCTTACTGATATATGCAAGGGGAATATTACAATACAGTAGGCTTTGTGCGATAGTCAAATGTTTCAAAGCTTTGAGATTCCGCACTCTTTGTACGCTTAACATATAAAAAAATGAACGATGATCCATTTCACGAAAGTTCTAAGTTTTCCGAAACTCACACACATAACAAGGAATATCTCTGAAATGGTTCACCCTAAAAGAAAATTTATTGAGACATAAATTCTGTATTTTAGCAAGATCTACATTTTTTGTACAGTACGATTTGGTCTATCTCTAACGGTTTACCAGTTATGCAAAAGTCGTCCAGAGTAAATAGGACTACAGGGGCTATAGCCAGAAAATTCAAGATATACATTTCATTTGTCATCAAAATATCTCAAACATATGACATTTTAGTCAAAATCGTTAGACCATTTTCAAGAAAATCAAAATTTTTGAAAAATTTTCCATGTAAAGGGTAGTTTAGGGTGGGGGGTATTTTCTTCAAAATCTTCGTGTTGCATCGTTGAAAGACATTAAATTTAAATAGCAACTTAGGGTTTTAAGCGACTTTTCGTTTTTGAGTTATGCTGTCCACAGGGTGATGGACAGCCACATGTTTTTCTAAAAATAATTTTTTAGTTTCAGGGGGTCTCAAAACATATATTTCCAGTGAAGTCTCGACATAGAATTTTTGGGTGGAATACAATTTTCCTTTGCTTACCAGTAGAGAAAGTAAAAGTGCACAGGTTGATGGGAGATTTGTGCGAACCAGAAGTCAGTGGTATTCTGCAACGTGTGATGTGTGCACTATAAGTTAGGAGATCCTTTATTCCCATGGAACAAGTTCATTTATGTGCCTTAGGGAGTAAACTTTGCAGCTTTGCTAACAGGATTAAGGGAAGCCCCTAATCAATTCTTCCTTCCCCAGGAACGAATATCCTGACCGTCTGACGAACGCAACACAAACAACGCTAGTGTTAATTGTGTTGCATATCTAACAAGGCGTGCTTGCTTGCTTGCTGACGGTTCGGAAAAACGCTTTCGGGGTGGTTTGAGCGAGAGGAAGATGTAGTGAAATTCCATCCCCATCCCCCATTCTTTGGGACGTCTCTTTCCGAAGTACAACAAACATTTTTGTTGGCCCTGACCGTCTCTGTAAACGGAGAAGGAATTTCTAGGAGCATGACGGTCCACATTCTTGCGTGTTCTTTCTGTAAAAGTTTACTTCTTTCAGTCACTCATCAACTTCAGTTTTTACATTCTATGCAGGTTTCTTCTTAAAACAATTGTTCTTTACGTTTTGTATAATACGGTAACATATGCGTCAAAATAAATAAATAAATAAATAAATAAATAAATAAATAAATGAAAGGTCCTGTCGTAAACACACACGATAGAAGTGTTTTGTATTACACAAAAACATTTTAATTGTGTTTATCAGTTATTTATTTACACAAAATTTACTTCAAACCGAATGGATTATTTAGAAAATCTCGACTGAAAATATTATGTGCAGTCTTGAACTTGTTAAAATCAGAATATATTAAATTATCACTGATAGATGCAAGAGCCAAGGTACTAGTTGCTGGTTCATTGCCTTCATTTTCTGCACAGTCCAGACTCGACTCCTTTCTCTAATATCTAGTTCAATTTTAGATCTACTTCATTTTTTCAGCTTTTGAACTGTCACTTCACCAGCACAATTTCTCTCACGCCACGCTCTTGTTCTTTCTGCGCCTGACTTAGGAATATTTACAGCAAAATTATATATTTTAATGAAGAAAATAGATTATAAACAACGAGAATCCTAAAAAAATACCTGAAATGCATTGGTTATACACACGTGTTGCTTGTTGACAAACAACAGCTGTACTCAGCGATCGCCACGCCGCCTGAACGCAGTACACGCAACCACGGACAACAATGAAAGAAGGCGAGACACTGCCCCCACTCTACCCGTCACAGTGTTTACCCCCACCCCTTTTCCGTCACACAAAAAGTCTGTATCAGAATTACAAAGCCCTCCCATAACAAGTTTCATTTCAAAGCTAAAAATAAAATAAAATTCTAATGAGTTGAACTTTCTAGCCCTATTGATATAGTTTGATCACACTAATTACCTTTGGATGCCAAAGCCTGTTAAACAGGCAACATTTTTAACAGTTCTGAGGGAGTATACAGGTGCAACGTATTGCTTCGGCCAAATGTTAGCCAGGAATTCCTCACGATGATTGCAACAAATATGTCGAATACAATTGTTGTCAATAAAGAACCATTTCACCGAAAAAAATTGTGACAAATGTTTAGAGCCCTCTAGCTTCATGACGAAGAGATATAAATTGTTTACTATTTCACTAAATATCCAGCCTTTTTAAGCTGTCTGAAAGTATATCTTTCCAGTGAAACGTGCACACTGAGTTTTTGGGAGAAATGTAACTTTTCTCTACAGTTAGTAATGGTAGAGGCTGCACAAAATAAAACGAAAAGACACACCTACGTCACAACACTAGTTTGAATATAAAACGCTCAGATATTCCATTGCTGTATACATAGAAAGTGCTACCTTTCAGTATGAATTTTGTTAAGACCGGTCTGAACGTGGGGCGAGGGCTTCAAGAAGGGAACGACAATACATGTGGTCTGTATTCATGAGAGTCATCGAAAACCGATCAAGTTTACCTCCTCTCCCATTGGAGTGAGTGCGTCGCAGCGTCTACTCATGTCTTGTGAATGGGTAAACGCTATAAACAACCGCCCCTCTTCCTCTTACACAAGTCATTTAATGCTAGCAGCGTTAATATTTCTTAAATACATAAATACTTAAAAAATCTGATGTGTTGCACTCACATGACTTTCTCTACTCTTGTACTAACCATTCTTACAAATTCTTATTACTATATCTTCTTCGTGTTAGTTAAGATAAACATTTGTACAAATTATCTTATTGCTTATTTCCTTGTAGGTGCAAGCCGAATATTAGAATACAGTAGACTTTGTGCGATAGTCAAATGTTTTAACGCTTTGAGATCCCGTTCTCTTTGCACGCTTAATATATAAAAAATGAACATCGATGTTCCATTTCACGAAAGTTTTTAAGTTTTCCGAAACTGGCATAAGCAGCAAGGAATATCTCCGAAATGGTTCACTCTAAAAAAAATGAATTCAGACATAAATTGAGTTATGCTGTCCACAGACAGAAAGACACGCACACACACACACACACACACACACACACACACACACACACACACACACACACACACACACACACACACACACACACTCACTCCAGATAATCATTGTAAAAGTTGACATATTGTATCCTTTTCTCTGAAACTACTAGCAGTTGTTGCAAATATACGAGTAATATAATAATAATAATAATAATAATAATAATAATAATAATAATAATAATAATAATAATAATAATAATAATAATAATAATAATAATAATAATAATAATAATCATAATCATAATCATAATCATAATCATCATAATCATCATAATCATCATAATCATCATAATCATCATAATCATAATAATCATAATAATCATAATAATCATAATCATAATCATAATCATAATAATAATAATAATAATAATAATAATAATAATAATAATAATAATAATAATAATAATATTGATAATAATGATGATAATAATGATAATAATAATAATAATAATAATAATGATAATAATAATGATAATAATGATAATAATGATAATAATGATAATAATGATTATGATTATAATAATAATAATAATAATAATAATAATAATAATAATAATAATAATAATAATAATAATAATAATAATAATAATAATAATAATAATAATAATAATAATAATAATAATAATAATAATAATAATAATAATAATAATAATAATAATAATAATAATAATAATAATAATAATAATAATAATAATAATAATAATAATAATAATAATGTAACAAATGGAGAAAACACCAGTTACTGCTATTCACACTTTATTGCCTTTTAGTCAGTTAGCGTAGTGCTGGCGTTACACTCAGATTACTTTTGTCCAAGCTCAGAGTAACAGAACAACTGCCGAATCACAAATAAGAACTGTCAGATTGAACTGATAGTCGGCACGACTCCTCAACGTTTCGTATATGTACGTCTGTTTTCCTGTTGCCCGGTGCTTGGCAGCGACTTATATAGGTGCTTAGACAGAGGGAAAGTTCTGGAGGGAGAATATTCGGGAGTGCCTGTGGCGGAACGGTCCAGAACCCGCACCGCTATGTAATAGCTATTGTCTCGTACGCTCCTATTGTTGTCGGCGGCCTGTGGCGGAACGGTCCAGAAACCGCACCGCCATGTAATAGCTATTGTCTCGTACGCTCCTATTGTTGTCGGCGGCAGGTCGTTAGGCCAGGCAGGCGACTGGCTGGGTCCCCCCTCCCCAGTGTAGGCAATCAGATGCGGCTGGCGTGGTGACATATATTATAATAATAATAATAATAATAATAATAATAATAATAATAATAATAATAATAATAATAATAATAATAATAATAATAATAATAATAATAATAATAATAATAATAATAATAATAATAATAATAATAATAATAATAATAGTAATAATAATAATAATAATAATAATAATAATAATAATAATAATAATAACAATAATAACAATAATAACAATAATAACAATAACAACAATAACAACAATAACAACAATAACAACAATAACAACAATGACAACAATGACAACAACAATGACAACAACAATGACAACAACAATGACAACAACAATAACAACAACAATAACAACAACAATAACAACAACAATAACAACAACAATAACAATAATAATAATAATAATAATAATAATAATAATAATAATAATAATAATAATAATAATAATAATAATAATAATAATAATAATAATAATAATAATAATAATAATAATGAAAATTTCAACTGTCTACCTCTCATACTTTATGAGAAAAGTTGAGTATTTAATTATAAATATAAAATATCGGTTAAATGATTTACAATGTTGGATGAACACAATTTTCTCTCCTTATATCATTATTAACATACACTGGTAGCTAAATTTATTATAACATAGGGTAAATAAAGCAAGATTCTCTTACTTGAGCATTATTAAAATGTGTTGGAATTGGCAGATACGACTCTCTTTCGTTTTTCTGTGTCATAACTGCTAAATAGTGACCAACTGCATATAAATATTGTGGCAATTTTACTCTTCGTTTCAATTGCTTCTCTATTTCCAGTAATTGCATTAGGTATGTCCTCAATCATCATTACGCATTCAAATACACTTAAAAACTGTTTTACTTACACAACATTCACAACTAACATTCAAAACTGCTAAAAGTTACTCCAGCTACTGGCAACATGACGTCAGTCACCTAATATCAAAAATAAAGTATGCTTCCCGCATGGAAGCTTGGCGTTTAAGATACATACGTACTCCGTGTCAATGTCACAATATACTGCTTGGAATGAAATATCCAAGGCATTCTTAAATTTGCATACATATTCTTTGGAGTAATAGCTATTTTATGTTCCATGGTATTCTTAACTATAAGGCATGCTCTCCTTTGCAAGTCGGTTCTAACTTAGTTGCATACGTATTCAAGTCCAAAGGCTTTGTAAATCCCTTGTAATATTTTAGTAATTTACAAAGCGAACTAGAAAGTGATTTATAGTCCCAAGTCCGTCAGAACAAATTAGGCTTTTTGATGGTAAAAACATCAACATTCATTGAGTGATTTAACTATTCTATAGGCATACAGATATATTTTCTCTTTGTGTTATTAATACAGATATATAACCAAGGAAATAATAGTTATTTATGCATGATCTATCTGTGACACGAGCTTATGCTTAGCGCGTGAGCGAAAGTGAAGTTACGAGGTCAATGAAAAGATTATGCACGTGTTACATACAACCCTTTATGCAATTCTAGCATTAAAATATGTAAAAAACAAGTAACAAATCTGCTAAATATAAAATTATAATGTATCAGAGGCAAAAAATGACGTAATATGGTTGCTAAGCAGATGTTTCATTTGTTTCAACTCTTATAGAGGAAAATGGAAGGTGATGATAAAAGAATTGAAAATATGGATTGTATTCTGTTTGACTTTTTGAACAAAGCCAAAATTGCTGAGAGTTCATTAATTCCAGAAACATCAAAAGATGCTTACGAAAAAGAATATGAAAAGTTTTGTGGAAGGAGAAACGAAAAATGCGTTAGTTTGCGAGAGTGACGATTTCAGGTTGGAGAAAGTTAGGTTAGGCGGTGATGACGTCATTGCTGTCTTGTTGCCATGGACATTTCTGGCACTGGTGGAAGAAATAGGGCAATTTTGCAGGATTTATGCCGTCATAATAATCCGTTTTAATGCTAGGACTACATAAAATTTCTTATACCTCTTATTTGGGTACAGAAATAGGTCTGATATCGCTACAATCTTCTGTTAAAATTGGATAGTTTGTGTTGGTTGCGTATATCCCTTGCGGTTTTAATCCTAGCAGAACTCGGGAGTGAGTGAGTGCTGCAGGATCCAGGATGCTGCAACAAATCAAAGCGATTCCCAAGACGCTCTGTTTATTTCCGCTGCAGTGTTATCCCCAACGTCCGAAGAAGAAGAAATTCGCGCAACATCCATTTGCAGCTTAGCCTTCTCGGTAGGATCTGACAGACGTCTGTAGGAGGGGAGGGGAAATTCGCCCTTTTATTTTCTTCCAGGCAATGGCCCTTCATGTAGCAGCAGCCGCCTCCCTTTTCTTTTACTTGGGTGCCCCGCCCCTGTATCTGAGATTTGGTGTTTATACGGGGCGAAGTCTGGCGCCCAAGTGCTTTGTATGCGGCCTTTTCCTACTACAGAAACTCTTCTTGAGCGCCGAAAAGTTCCGGGTCGAGTAGCTTCTAGTGGCTCCAGATCTCAGCCAACCAGTGTCCAACAAAAGATTCCATTCACACACAATGACACGTCTCTCTTCCAAGAATTACTCATTAAATGCTTCTTTTACGAAACATATATTTTAAAAGGTCAGTTCACTTTAAAGCGTGTTGGTCTGGCTGGCTCCTGGTCTACTGATCCCAAGGTCGCGGGTTCAAATCCAGTGGAGATCGATGGTTTTTAAGTGTGCTAAAAGATTAAGAAGAAAATATATATGTTGAGTAGGCACAGATTTTTACTTTCTTTACTGCTAAGTAGGGAAAGTATTCTATTCCACCCAAAAATTCGATGTCGAGATTTCACCGGAAATATATGAATCCAAAAAAGCATTTTTAGAAAAAGGTCCGTGTGTGTGTGTCTGTGGACAGCATAACTCAGAAACGAAAAGTTGGTTAAAAACCAAAGTTGGTATTTAAGTTTAATATTTTTCAAGGATGTGACACAAAGATTTTGAAGAAAATAACCCCACCCTACACTACCCTTTACATGGAAGATTTTTCGAAAATTTTGATTTTCTTGAAAATGGCTCTAACGATTTTGATTAAAATGTCATATTTTTTGAGATATTTTTATCACAAATGAAATGTATATCTTAAATTTTCTGGATATAGCCCCTGTAGTCATATTTACTCTGGGCGACTTTTACATAACTGCTGAACCTTTAGAGATAGACCAAATCTTACTCTACAAAAAATGTAGATCTTGCTAAAATACACAATTTATGTCTGAATAAATTTTCTTGTAGGGTGAACCATTTCGGAGATATTCCTTGTTATGTGTGAGTTTCGGAAAACTTAAAGCTCTCGTGAAATGGAACATCGTTGTTCATTTTTTTGTATGTTAAGTGTGCAAAGAGAACGGAATCTCAAAGCTTTAAAACATTTGACTATCGCACAAAGCCTACTGTATTCTAACATTCCCCTTGCACCTACAAGGAAATAAGCAATAAGATAATTTGTACAAATGTTTATCTTAACTAACACGAAGAAGACATAGAAATAAGAGTTTGTAAGAACACATAAGATTTTTCGTATTGGATATAATAATTTGTTGAACAAAACACTAATGATTTGTAACTTGCAGTTTTTTCTCAAGATCTTATTGGGATTGTATTCTTGCTGTTTCGAGTGTCAGTTTCCTAAAAATATTGTCTGTACGCTTTTAGAAGGCCGTGAACAAGATGGCGAAATGTGTTTATTGAGGTTCTTTTGTTTTGAAGATGTTCACTTTTGAAACACTTCATGACAAATGAAATCAAACTAAATCGTTAACTCAATTTTTCTACGCTTTATATTTTATTGAATATGCATTTTCTTCAATACAGTTATCGGCCTGGCGCCCGAATGAAGAGATCTCAGCACCTGTTAGGGACTTCTGTGCGTCTCTGTGGCTCGTCTGGTTGCGCCCTTTGGTAACCTACCTTCTGGGGTGTTAGATCTGTGTAGGTCAGAGTGCGTGAAGTGTTCTCCAAGTATACCCTTTCCCCTCTTACCCTTTTAGTCTTTCTATCTCTCTCATTGACACACGCAAGTATCATTTAATTACTTTTTATTCAAATACCACAAAATTTCGCTATTGGATTCATGGGTGGAATGAAATACGTGTTCTACCTTCTATAAATTAATAAATAGAAAGTTCATATATAGAAACTTTTGATATACGAAGGAGGGAACGTTGCGTTTTATGCATCTTTACCGAGATTTTAATTTGTGAAGCAGAGTGAACCGTTAACGCTAACGTTAATTGCTGAAATCAGCGCTTGCAGAACAAAAGAGGCAGGAAGTTGAGCGCACAATACGCAGCAATAGAGAAGTCGGCTATTTAACGCAGGACATTACCAAGGAGGTAGAGAAAGGCGCCTGCAGGCAATGCGTCGCTTTCCAGCTAACGACTTCGGCTCCCCTCTCTCCCTCACCTCGACGTCTTCATATCGGAGATCGTTTTCCACTCAGATGTTATCTCAGTGTGTTTGTGCAGCATCAACATCAGCACCGAGGCGTCGCCCTTTTATTCCTCAGAGTGCGTGGTGTAAATAAGGAACATTGTGCTGGAGCAAGCTGGGCCTACATACATACTCGCATACCCTTACACAAGTAAATTAACCTGGACCGTACAGCTCACTTTCCCTACCTAAATATCAGCTGTGTTGCACTCACATAACTTTCTCTACTCTTGTACTAACCATTCTTACAAACTCTTAGTCCTATGTCTTCTTCGTGTTACACGAGACAAAATTTTACAGAAATTATCTTATTGTTTATTTCCTTGTAGGCACAAGGGGAATATTAGAATACAGCAGGCTTTGTGCAATAGTCAAATACTTTAAGGCTTTGACATCTCTTTGCACGCTTAACATAAAAAATGGACAACGAAATTTTTCCGAAAATCACACACATATCGAGGAATATCTCCGAAATGGTTCACCCTACAAAAAAATTTATTGAGACATAAATTGTGTATTTTAGCAAGATCTACATGTTTTGTATAGTATGATTTCGTCTATCTCTAACGGTTTACCAGTTATGCAAAAGTCATCCAGAGTAAATACGACTACAGGGGCTATAGCCAGAAAATTCAAGATATATATTTCATATGTCATCAAAATATCTCAAACATATGACATTTTAATCAAAATCGTTAGAGACATTTTCAAGAAAATAAAAATTTTCGAAAAATCTCCCATGTAAAGGGTAGTTTAGGGTGGGGTTACTTTCTTCAAAATCTTTGTGTCGCATCCTTGAAAGACATTAAACTTAAATACCAACTTTGGTTTTTAACAGACGTTTCGTTTTTGAGTTATGCTGTCAGACTGACACACGGACCTCTTTCTGAAAATGCTTTTTTGGTTTCAGGGGATCTCAAAACGCATATTTCCGGTGAAATCTCGACATTGAATTTTGGGTGGAATTTGTAGAGAAAGTAATAAAAGTGGCTTTGTTGTGTTTTATTAGAAAACAAAATGACGAGCGTGAAGCTAGGATCCTTGGTGGATTCAAATCGATTTTAATTCCGTAGGTGTTTCAGTGCAATAACATTTCTTTTCGATCCCACTACTAAGAGGATCCGATCCAAGGATCCAGTTCGATCTGCATCTGCGTTTCCATGCGGTATTCAGTCGGGAAGGAGAGCTCAAATCGATTTAAATTTCTCATGGAAAAGTAGTGATTTATTAATCAATAATTTAGGTTTCAGTTATACCCTTCTCTCTATCATTCATATTACTCTAAAAATATTATTCGGAATATTAATATCTGTATTTCCTCTACCTCCTATTAAATTCACTCTATCGTATAACACTTGTAAAATGTAATTCTGTTTTAAAATACATTTTACATTATTCTTACTCTAGTTAAAAAAATAAAGCATTTCATTCCATTAGAAACCATTACCACAACGTAAAAATCACTAACTCGTATAATAACACGCCATTACATGAAACGTATTTTATTCATACATTTTGTGGAACATTTCACTCAGAAAATCGTGTTTCTCATTTTCGCAATAAATCCAAATTAAAAAGCATTTTCACGATCGGTGATAACAGCAGTAACTCATAATTAAAACATGTACGACCCACTTTTGTGACATCTCTCTGGTGTCTACCTTGATTATCTGCAGCATCAAACAGCTTCCCCCCCCCTCCCCCACCCACCCACCCCCGCTGTGACGACTGGGTCATTCCACCATTTCCGTTTTCCAGCGCTTTAAACCACCTCTACGTGTATTCTTTAAAAATCTGATGTGTTACATTTCCATGACTTTCTCGACTTTCTTTATTTTTTGCACAGTAGGGGTTTGACTAGTTTATTTATGTAACACTTGGAACACTATTTAAATTCAAAATATAAATTTCACAAGTTATAACTATTATAAACATATTGTATTTTTTTAAACAAAATCGTCAGTCATTTTGGAAGAAATTTAAACTGTAGAAAAGTTTTTTATATTTTTGGACGATTTCATTAAAAGCTTCGTGTTGTATTTACCCAACTTTTAGATTTTGAGCTAGGCTTTTCAAATATGCTCACGCTTTTTCTGAAAATGCCCTTGTGGAATTAACATAACCTCAAATTATCTATATTTTTGAGGTGCTTTGTATTTGTTTGTTTCTCATACAAGGAGTATGAAATTCCAAAACCACAATAATATAGCGACCCGCTTTTTAATAACAGAGTACGCTCTGTATCCCTTCTACACATACAAGACTTGAATAATAAAACTATTTCTGCAATAGTGTATAATCTGACTGATTGCGACATTAGTGTGTGGTTAGCGCGTTGGCGAAAGTGAACGCACTAATTCTTATGAGTGTCATAATGAAAAAATTATATACGTTTTATAAATACATAAAAACACCTAATAAATTTTGTAAATGTAAAATTATAATGCATCAGATGTATGACGTAATATGGTTGCTAAGCAGATGTTTCATTTATTTCAACACTTACAAAGCAAACTGGAAGGTAATGATGAAACTATTGAAAATATAGATTGCATTTCGCTTGACATTTTGAACGAAGCCAATAGCGCTGAGTGTTTATTTCCATAAACATCAAAAGATGTACTAACCATTCTTACAATCTCTTATTCCTATGTCTTCTTCGTGTTAGTTGAGATAAACATTTGTACAAATTATCTTATTGCTTATTTTCTTGTAGGTACAAGGGGAATATGGAAATACAATAGGCTTTAAGCGATAGTCAAATCTTTTAAAGCTTTGAGATTCCATTGTCTTTGAATAACATAAAAAACTGAATAACGATGTTCTATTTAACAGAAGTATATTCTCCAAAACTCACACAAATAACAAGGAATATCACCGAAATAGTTCACTCTACAAAACATTTATTGAGACATAAATTGTTTTAGCAAGATGTACATTTTTTGTATAGTACGATTTGGTCTATCTCTTACGGTTTACTAGTTTTGCAAAAGTCGTCCAGAGTATATAGGACTTCATGGGCTATAGCCAGAAAATTCAAGATATACATTTCATTTGTCATAAAATATCTCAAACATATGGCATTTTAATCAAAATCGTTACAGTCATTTTCAAAAAACATGAACATTTTTCATGCAAAGGATAGTTTAAGGTGGAGCAGTTTTCTTCAAAATCTTCGTGTCACATACTTGAAAGTTATTAAACTTAAATAGCAACTTTGGCGTTTGATTTTTCGTTTTTGAGTTATGCTGTCCACAGTCTTTTGATCCGGGGGCTCAAAACGTATTACCGGTGAAACCCCGACATCGATTTTTTGAGTGAAATACAATATCTCCTCTACTGGTAGAGAAAGTAAAAAATAATGTGGCGATTCTTGTGTTTGAGTGATGCTGTAATTGCGAGAGTGACGATTTCAGGTTTTCTTACTGGCACATTGGAGAAAATTATTGTTGCTGTGATGACGTCATTGCTGTTATGCGCTATAATATGTCAGTATTACATAAACGTTTATTTCGATTAGTATGAAGTAGATAGGAAACTAAACTTTGTTTAAAGTCCAAGCACACCTTACATTTCCAACTTTTTGGCTCTCAAAAGGCTGAAAGGAGAGAAGGTACAGAAACATCCGACACCTTGCCTTCCTAAAAGCCACCACCATTACAAAAAAGACGCTGCCCTGCCGTCCCTTTTTTGATAACCCCCATTCTGTCCTAAGTGCCCCATGTCGAGTGTAGGGTTACACCCTCCGCAAGATACTTCTTCCACATATAAGTCATAAAAAGATATGCTTCTGCCCCACCAAAATATTGAAAGTATGCCATAACAGCGTGGCTGCAAGGACCTGCTTACATTATGAACAGTGAGGTTTATGTGCGAAAAGATTGAGGAGGCAGGCATTTCATGGTCGAGGGGTGAAGAAGAATAACAAAACAACAGGGCGAAATGGAGAGATCACACACTCTGTCACTTTCTCTTTAAGGTGCGCCTCCTACCCCCTAAAACACTATAAAATCACTGGCTTATACTGCAGTGGAGTTTCAACAATCTTCCAGAACAGTACTTAACCTTAAATCATATTTTAAGGAACATTAACTTATGATTTTATACAAAATGTTCCATTGAAACGAACTTAGAAATACTTGGGTTTGATTTCTATAGTGCAGTAAAAAACCAGAGAAGACGCCGGGCATCACGTGATTCACGGTATAGAACACGACACTTAAGGTAAAAGAAGAAAACAGTTGCAAAAGAAATCTGTAGTATAGCTTTCCCTATATTACTATTGCAGACTATATGAAGATTGGCAATATATTTTGGAATATAATGGTATGGAAAAAGGGAGAGAAAATCTAGTACACAAAAATGGAAAGACATTCCATTAAATTTAAAAGTTAACACAATTTTTAATTCAAGATCAGGCGAACAGATGGAGAAAGCAAGAAAATATTTTGTAAAAATAAGGTTAAAATGGTTAAACAGTACCTATGAGTAAGTAAGGGAAAATGGAAAAGAGTAAACAGGGATATAAGTAAATAGACATAAGTGCAAAAGGGAGGAATAAATTATATATTGTGCTAAATATAGTTATAATTAATTACATTAATCATCCAAACAATTGAAAACAGAGAATTCGCCAGAAATTACATGCTTTGAGAGTCCATGAAAAAAAAATTAAAAATTAAATGGCCACACAGACATCGAGAACAGCAGTTACAGTTTGCAAAGTCCCTTAACAGCAGCGACAAACTCGCCCATCGCCAGCACCTCTGATTCTGAAAGACCGGATTAAAATTAAACGGAGGGGCGGGAAATGCAGGGGATGTAATTAGAATATATATTTTTAATTTCCAAACACAAAAATTACAATTTTTAAACACCTCTGTGAATTCTAAATTTTTGGAATCTAGCCTATATTTTGAAGCTAGGTTTAAAATATTAGATTAAAATTTAAAATCTTTTGTTTTAAGGGACTTTTAGCGACCTTATGAAAAGTAAACAAATTTACTCACTATTTCTAAACGTTAGAGCATATTGATTGAAATTTAGTAAGCATTATGCTTGCATTACATTACACCTGTACTATAAATTTTAAAAAGCTACCATTATTACTTCAGATTTTCAAATTTTAAGTTTTACACATCCTTGGTTTCATTTGTTTCTGAGTGTTAAACTGCTATCAGGAGTTGTGCCTCATGTAATGATTTAGTTAATGGCCACATGTAAACAGAGGAGCTACGGTACATATAGTGTTACAGTTCGCCACTGCGGCGCTGATTGTGAAGTTTCAATCACGCACAAAACAATGGAGAGAGGTAGGTAGGTACAAAAGCAAGAGAGGAGGGTAGAACGATACTGGTAATCCTGTGCTACTCTTGCAAAGGCAGTCTCCGGATTACCGGCTAATCAATTACTGCCCCTGATACCATCTCTGTCTAACGAGTTAACACCGCGTTATGGACCAGCGGTATCTGTACCGCCTCCAGCCTCCCAGGGCTGTACAAGGTGCTGTGACGGCCGCGTGTGTCCTGCTGTTGGACCATCGGACTCTGTACCGCCCTCCCAGGGCTGTACAAGGTGCTGCGACGGCCGCGTGTGTCCTGCTGTTGGATCAGTGGTATCTGTACCGCCTCCAGCCTCCCAGGGCTGTACAAGGTGCTGTGACGGCCGCGTGTGTCCCTGCTGTTGGACCAGCGGTATCTGTACCGCATCCAGCCTCCCAGGGCTGTACAAGGTGCTGCGACGACCGCGTGTGTCCTGCTGTTGAGCCAGCGGACTCTGCACCGCCCTCCCAGGGCTGTACAAGGTGCTGCAACGGCCGCGTGTGTCCTGCTGTTGGACCATCGGACTCTGTACCGCCTCCAGCCTCCCAGGGCTGTACAAGGTGCTGCAACGGCCGCGTGTGCCCTACTGTTGGACCATCGGACTCTGTACCGCCCTCCCAGGGCTGTACAAGGTGCTGCGACGGCCGCGTGTGTCCCTGCTGTTGGGCCAGCGGTATCTGTACCGCCCTCCCAGGGCTGTACAAGGTGCTGCAACGGCCGCGTGTGCCCCTGTTGTTGGACCAGCGGTATCTGTACCGCCCTCCCAGGGCTGCACAAGGTGCTGTGACGGCCGCGTGTGTCCGTTGTTGTTGGACCAGCGGTATCTGTACCGCTTCCAGCCTCCCAGGGCTGTACAAGGTGCTGTGACGGCCGCGTGTGTCCTGCTGTTGGACCAGCGGTATCTGTAAAGCCTCCAGTCTCCCAGGGCTTCCCTGATGACCTAGAAGTTGAGCGCCCTTAAACCAAACCAAACTCCCAGGGCTGTACAAGGTGCTGCAACGGCCGCGTGTGTCCCTGCTGTTGGACCAGCGGTATCTGTATCGCCTCCAGTCTCCCAGGGCTGTACAAGGTGCTGTGACGGCCGCGTGTGTCCTGCTGTTGGACCAGCGGTATCTGTATCGCCTCCAGTCTCCCAGGGCTGTACAAGGTGCTGTGACAGCCGCGTGTGTCCCTGCTGTTGGACCAGCGGTATCTGTATCGCCTCCAGTCTCCCAGGGCTGTACAAGGTGCTGCAACGGCCGCGTGTTTACTTGCTGTTGGACCATCTGTATCTGTACCGCCCTGCCAGGGCTGTACAAGGTGCTGTGACGGCCGCGTGTGTCCCTGCTGTTGGACCAGCGGTATCTGTATCGCCTCCAGCCTCCCAGGGTTGTACAAGATGCTGCTAAAAATGACTAACGATTTTGACCAAAATGCCATATGTTTAAGACATTTTTATGCAAAATGCATGTATGTTTTGAATTTGTTGGCTATAGCCTATATAGTTCGGTTTACTCTTGATAACTTTTGCATAAGTGTAAACTCAGTTGGTTAGACGCTGGCCTACTGATTCCAAGGTCGCGGGTTCAAACCCGGCCCAGACCGATGGTTTTTAAGTGCGCTTAAAAACGACAGCTCCATGTCAGTAGATTTACTGGCATGTTAAAGAACTCCTGAGGGACAAAATTCCGGTACACCGGCGACGCTGATGTGATCCTGGTAATTGACAGCGTCGTTAAACAACAAAATAATTTAATTTAACATAAGTGTAAACCGTAAGAGATAGACCAAATCTTACTATACAAAAATGGACATCTCGTTAAAACACAGTTTATGTCCAAATGTTTATTTGGGTGAGTTTTGCAATACTTAAAACTTTTCTCAAATGGCAGGTCGTTATTCGCCTTTTTATCCTTTGGCCGTACAAAGAGGACGGGATTATTTGATTATCACTCACACTCTACTGTATTCGCATATCTCCTTTCCATCTACAATAAAATTAGCAATAAGGTAATTTGTACAAATGTTTATCTTGACTAACACGAAGAATATATAGGAATAAGAGCTTGTAAGGATAGTTAGTACAAGAGTAGAGAAGGTCAAGACATCCTATTTTTACTCTCTCTCTCTCTCTCTCTCCACCTATCTATCCAGAAATTTGATATCGAAAATGTTTTTGAGGCCCCCTGAATTAGAGAAAAAGAAGACGCTTATTCTGTCTACCATATACACAGTAGACAGAGGAAATATTATGTACGTTTTGAGATAAAACTTTTTAGGAAAATGTTCACACGTATTTGGTCTCCCATATAAATCAAGGCCGTCCAATTGTCAGCTCTACAATCACAAGTATTATTGCAAATGACGCACATAGAACCATTTGTTGTGTTCTTTATGACAGATGAAGCCAAATTTTATGTTAGCGGAAACATGAATAAGCACAATTGTATCATTTGGACTACAGGCAATCCTCATGAACAAAGAGAGAACACGTTGGAGTTAACCAAGTCGGTACATGAAGGTTGAATGGGCAACAGAAGAACATCGGAGTGCAGGGAAAGCAATTCCCCGTAAAACGGCCACATATGTAAACAAAAGATCTTCACACCATCTGCACCTGTCTCGTAAGAGTTACATAATGTGTATATGTTTGCTGAACGATTATAATGGTTCCTTAAAGGAGGAGCCGAACTGCACATGCGCCAACTGCACATTCTTAAGTAATAAAGCAAGTATGAAAGTAGTCTTTAATATTTCGAGCACTGCCGGGCTAAGTAACAGGTAATTGTGCAGCGGGTGGCTTATGTTGTTTAGAGAAGCAAAAAAAGTAGCTGGTTACACACTTTACAAAGCGGTAAACCGCAGGGGGAGCGAGGCACAAGACATAAAAGCTAGCGTGACGACAACCAAACTGCCTTCTAAAAGAAAAAGGAAAGAAAAAATGTTGTGCGGGCGAAATTGCTGCTCCGGGGGTCTGAATAATTAATTGTCACTAATTGGGATGCTTTGAGGTCTCTTGTCGTCATACTCCCGCTGTGGCCAATTGTTAGCGTTTTCACTTGCGGCTGGCGGGGAACCCCACAATGCATCTCCCGAGTCCCGATTGGCGACTTGTGTTCCTTTATCTTGTTTTGCACTCGGCTTTATTGGGCTACTGACAAAACACAGCTGTTGTCGCTTCATTCCGTTAAATATTAGGATGGACGGACAGATGAATGGGAGAACGGATAGACAACTTTGGTTAGAAATATATTTGACCATCGCAAGATGAAGTTTGAGTTGCGTGTCAGAATGACAGGCGTGCTAGGTCGACAAAGGGCCGATCATGTGGGGTGCACATGCGGCCAAAAATTCCGAAGAGGGGCGTCAGTTCGTGTTTGGGAGTAAACCGCCATATCTACTGAGCGTCCTCCCATAATTCACCGCGGCACCAAACTTCAAAGGCCAAGACGACATGAATTATGTTTCTATAAAACCTGTTTTTAATTGGTACTTAATTGAGACGTTACTTTTAGAGATTTAGTATTTGTTAATTGCCTTTGTTGCAAGCACGTACACGCTTCAATGTAGAATTGATTTGCATATTTATTTGTTTGTTTGTTATTTAGCACAACAGATCCGCGTCGTGCCGGGCGTTTTCTCTGCATTAAGCAGATACATTTATTCATTTTAATCCATTGTCAAACACAAAGGGAAAATGTTTTAAAATAAACATTTCTGGTACAAGGCCTTCTTGCAAACGAGAAGTGTGGCACACAAAAAAGTAGATATGTTCTCGAATCAACAATCACTTTACCTCTATTATACAGTTCTTACCTTATCAGAACACCTTTTTTCATACGTTCATAAATCAGTACATCAATATTTATTTTTCCGCTTAATTTTCGCTAATAGTAATAAATGATTTCAATAAACCTGTTCGTAAACTATTCAACCTTTGTTAGAGTGTACTACAATACAGTAGTGAGTTACATTCACACGGTTCTCTCTACCCAATATTTGAGCATTTAATTACTTTTTTGTCTGGTTCGTTTTAACCGAGAAATGTGACTGATAAAATGGTTCACTACACATTGTGTTTTACAGCAATTTCTGAAATGTAAAGGATTATGTGATGCACGTGAAAATAATTCACTTCTTAAATAACATACTCATATTTTCGTTATGGGGTTTACTGCTCACTCTCTCATTCTAAGACACACACACACACACACACACACACACACACACACACACACACACACACACACACTTTACATTTTTACGTTCTGTTAATTATCTATAAAACTGAGGAAAATATTGTACTATATCCTAAACTTCGATACCGAGATTTAGGTAGAAATAGGTACTTTAAGGTCCTCGGAACACAAAAGCCTTTTTAGAAATAAAAGTCCAAAAGGTTAAATGCCAATCTTTTCCAAAAATAATGGACGCTAAAATTAAAAAAAAAACTAATCAAACTAATCTTTACAAAGAAATACTTTAGTTATTTTCTCAAAATTGCTCCAACTTCACTATTTGACAATTTTAAACAAAGAAAAAGCATCCCAGTTTTAACTGCACCAATGTATGTATATTAAGATTGCTTAAAATGCTTGACTAACCCTCAAATTGTAAAATAGAAATTCACATAATATCCTAATTATCTCAGATTTTTGTCTGCGACCGTCAAAATAACGCAATTAAAGTTCTTCACTGCGTACTATTTAATCGACAAAATGTTTGCGAGGGAGTGTACTAAGTTGCACAACACAGCAAAGTAACTTTGCTCGTCTGGAAGTTAAGCAGGGAGTAATTTGTTTCAAATAAATATCGCACCCATGTCCAGTGTTAGGTCAGCTGAACTGTCTGCAAGTTGCGAAGTATCAGAGGTTCAAGTGATTTCTGGGTTGAAATCCGCAGGCTATGTAAAACCACAAGTGAATCAAAGGAAGATTCTCCTCGAGGGTAATTAAAACGATACAGAAATGGTACAAGTGCTGCAATAGACAGTTAATGGGTTGTGAAAGGATCTAGCTAGAGAGAATGCCTGTCATGTGGGCACATCAAAGGCGCTCCAGCTAGCCCCCAGTAATATTAAATGGTAATCCAGAGTACGTGCTACTTGAGATTAATACCTAGCACAAGGTTTAGGTGCGTTCGCTTGCCTGGTCGAACGGTTACGGAGGATTATTGGTTGTTTTCACTAAGACATACCAACCTTTGTTTGTCTTTCGTACTTATCTGTATAATGTATCATGCATTTTGATGAGGAATTAATATTTTTATTAGGAATTTTCTACACTACAAGTTCTTATACCTAAAGTAATTTTATTCCTGTATATTACACGCAGATTATGGAGCCCATGGTTATCGGCACCGACAAGCTCATCGAGACCAACCCAATCCGAGCAGCTCTTCTCCGGGAGACGGTCAATTAATCTTCCGACTACACAGAGCACAAATAGTAACAGACATCGGACTTGTGATGATCTGGAGGAACATTTATAGGGCGTATCTTCTGATATCGGTCTCCATCTGTTTGAAACGGAACACGTTACCTTCCTCTCCCTTTCAGTTGAGGGAGGTAGCTAATGTATGACGCAAACGTTCGTCTCCGTCGAAGACGTCTACTTTAAGATCTATAAGATCTCGTGTTTGGTGTCCGGACTAGCTCTAGCAAGAGGTCTTAATCTGCAGGGTATGCCTGAATTAGGGTAGGAATGGAACCAAACGAAGAATCAACCAACAGATCACTTTATTTGTAAATTTCCAGATTTGTAGAGAACTGCCGACGATATTTAAATAGCATGTAACTTTGTATTTTCAACTACAACGTTATAACACTTTAACTTTGTCACCCTTTAGCGACCGCCGAATTATGTATGCGCGCTAGCTTACGTACAACTCCCAAGTTGCACGTGCGTTATCTCTGCTCGATTGGAGACGAGTGTGTGTTGCGTTGCATTTGATTTGCGTGAGCAACACGAAGGAAGCGATTTCCATTGGTTAACTTTAGAGCACGTCATGGTAAGATAGGAATCAGCCCGCGGAATCACTATGGCTTCGTACAAATAACAATTGTAACCTTATCACTCATTTAAATCTGCCTAGGCTTCCATTCTTGAGACTTTAATCTATTCAGCTTTATTACGTCTTCCCCTTAACCATTGACTAGAATCTCCTTTTGTTTCTTTCTGTTATCAATGGCATATATATTGACATTATAATTTCGGTTTCATGTAATTGGCTAATGAGCTGACAACGCCAGCTGTATTGCTTCAATACAGATCATAAGGTGTGACACAGTGGTACTATCAGCCAAGAAAATGAAAGCATGACGTAATAGGATATCGTATGAACTAAATTACCCTTTACATGGATAATTTTTATAATATTTTGATTTTCTTGAAAATGCCTCAAACGATTTTAATTAAAATGCCATATATTTGAGATATTTTTATTATAAATGAAATGTATATCTTGAATTTTCTGGCTATAGCCCCTGTAGTCGTATTTACTCTGGACTACTTTTGCATAACTGGTAAACCGTAAGAGATAGACGAAATCTTACAGTACAAAAGATGTAGATCTTGCTAAAACAGACAATTTATGTCTGTATAGAATTTTCTGTAGAATGAACCATTTCGGAGATATTCCTCGTTATTTGTGTGAGTTTTAGATAACATACATCTGTCAAATAAAACAGCGGTATTCAATTTATTGTATGTTAACCGTGCAAAGAGAACGGAATTTGAAAGCTTTAAAAGATTTGACTATCGGTCAAAGCATATGTTCCTTGTACCTACAAGGAAATAAGCAATAAGATAATTTGTACAAATGTTTATCTCAACTAACACGAAGAAGATATAGGAATAAGAGTTTATAAGAATGGTTAGTACAAGAGTAGAGAAAGTCTGATTGCGATTGATCTTCGAATTAGCTTGTGCTGCCCTTTAAACTCCATTCTTTCCATGTCCAGCAGAAACAAGTGAAGCAGAGCACTTTAAAAATGACACGAAATTAGGCATATAGTATATAGAAGAAGGAGACAGAACTAAATACTTGTTACAAAAGTAAGGAACAGACCTGACTTCAAAAGGAACTTCTGTGTGAAGAAAACATTCCTATACCAGAATCTCACAGCTGAAACAAAAGACGCGCGCGCGCCCGCCCTTCCCAAGAGACATGGGATTACTTAGAAACTAATAGCATTTCTTTGCTAAAGAAGCAAAGATCTCATGAAGCAATTTTCCAGCAGATGAGGGGGTGGGGGGGGGGTGGAACTGCACAAAAGGAGAAGCATTTTACTCCCTTTTTTAATAGCCCGAAGCTTAAATACCGGGCTTAATAATCTCCTCACACCAGCCACACTTTTTAATATTCCTTTCTTCCTTTAGTCACGTCCGACTACCTTCTTCTTCTCATTCCTCGCTCCCTGCTTTTGTTTTATTTTTCTGCTCGTGTATAAAATTAATTAAATAGTATTAATGGTGCGCGTGCCGGCGTGTGTGTTACTGCCGCAGTCGAGGACACCTGCTCCCCACCAATAACTTTTCAAAAAGATGCATAAACTGCTGTCGTTAAGGCGGCGGCATTTGTTCGATGATGCAGAACCCCACAGTGTTTTAACGATCGCACTTCCAAGAGCAAATATTTTACGTGAATCACGACCCTTTTACTTTGCAAGGAATCGTCACCTAATGGTTTACATCGTACGTCGAATAAGACTTTGATCTGTGCACTTGAACTTCGTTAATGTGTGTGTGTGTGTGTGTGTGTGTGTGTGTGTGTGTGTGTGTGTGTGTGTGTGTGTGTGTGTGTGTGTAAACAGCACAACTCAAAATCTAAAAGTCGGTTAAAAACAAAACTTAGTATTCAAGTTGCCTAGTCAGTATTAGCCACAAATGACTTGGAATATCTCCGAAATGGTTCACTCTAACCATTTATACAAAAGTCATCCAGAGTGAATAGGACTTTATGGGCTACAGTCAGAAAATTCAAGATGTACATTTCATTTGCCATAAAATATCTCAAACATATGGAATTTTAATCAAAATTGTTAGAGCCATTTTCAAGAAAATCAAAAGTTTCCAAAAATTTTCCATGTAAAGGGTAGTTTAGGGTAGACCAATTTTGTTCAAGATCTTCGTGTCACATGCATGAAAGATATTAAAGTTAACACCAACTTTTGTACGGACCTTTGTCTCTTTTACGCACAAAGACACGATATGGCTACGTTGTAACGCGCTGCTATTGGCTACTACAATATGAGGAAAATTTGACACGGATGACGTGATCGTTTCTAAGCAATACCTGCGCATACCCCGGGGTGGAAATCTCAATGCTCTATGCGAGGCAAGGAACTGAATGTGACCTACAAAACGCCAATTTGACTTCAAAATTGTGTCATCGACAACTAGCAAATGCTACTGTGGCGTAATTCCGCTTGAAAATGGTCTTTCCAACGTACGACTGAATAAATTGGTTCACCACTATCAGGGAGTTTTGAACGACAGACCTCCCGTTTACGAACACGAGCTTTAGCTATAAATTATATCCCTATAAAAGCAACATACTAATGCGTATGGCGTGTCTAGCTGAGAGAAGAAAATGTTTTGGAAGGCATCAATGTCCAGACATTTCCCACCAACAAATCCCGGCCAAACGAGAAGAAAATCTATAAGCTACTTTGTAGGGAGGGAGGGAGAAGGTCTTATCCATCTGTTCCCATTTCTTTCGGTAAGCCGACCAAACGCCTTTCATCCTCTGGAAACTTGGTCCGCCACTTTCCCTCTGTTTATTTATGTGTATCTCGGTCCAACACACGCTCTCTTGCTGGCTTCTACCGGATTTCTGACGTCACTTTGGCTTATGACGCACTCTCTCTTCCTTCGGCACAAACTTCTTCAGGGCATCCCTGGCGGCTACGGATTAATGCCAGGGCCTCTCCTATCTACAGAGTTTATACTCAATTTTCGTAGGTATATGTACCTACAGGAAAGTACAGGCATTAAGACCGACCAAACGAAAACTTAACGCACCTAACCTAAACTCAAATTTTAGCAGCCGTTTAATGTGGCAATCTTAGCAAAAGTCGAAACAAAATTAAAATTATATATATAAATTATCCTAAATTAGGTGAGTTACAGCCGGAAAAATCGAAAATATATATGTTTCTACGACCCCTGAATAAAAAGCATTTTACTACAAAGTCCGTGTTTGCGCGCTCGTGTGTGTGTGTGTGTGTGTGTGTGTGTGTGTGTGTGTGTGTGTGTGTGTGTGTGTGTGTGTGTGCGTATGTAATCCAAACTTTGCTCGGAAACGAAATATCCGTTAAACACCAAGCTTAGTATTTAATTTCTGCATCTGCTGAGGATGTAACACTAAGATTATGAAGAAAGTTTCCTCAATTTAATCTACCCTTTGCATGGGAAATTTCTTCGTTGTTTATTTTGTAAAAAATGGCTCCAACAATTTTAATCTAAATATAATTTAAGAGGCTATGAAGTGCACACATACACTCTAAGTCGCCCAAGCCAATTCCACGCACTGACTTACGATGTCCGAACAAGCCCTAAAAGTAACATCAGCGATGGAGATGTCATTAAATTGACAGAAACACATTTCTCATCGGTCACAAACTCTCCCCTGAACTCTAACCTTTTACTACTGTATTGACGATGAGGAAAACATTCAAATGTGGCTTCGGTGGACCGCGTATTCTTCTTTCATTTCCCCCGACCACTTTCCGTTATTGACGTCGATGGGTCAGTCAGTTCCAATGGTTAGTTCTTCTTTGTCAGCAGCATAACCACTTCAGAGCCAGGCCTGGTTTGCGAAAAAATAACGGCTTCAAGTATTGATTGGGTCTGGAGAGGAAACGGATATCGGAGTTTCCATCCGCAGCTTCTGTTAGTTATGTTACGTTACCTGTATCCGCTGCACAAGCGAGAAACTCAAGAAATACGAGATACGCAATACCAGCTCTAACTCCTTCCAAACGTCTATTGTAAGAATTAATGCCATATGCGTAAATGCGCAACAAGTTCATCAATATTAATTACATCTGCGTGACAAATGAAATGTATATCTATCTGACTATAGCCCCTGTAGTCGTATTTACTCTGGACGACTTTTGCATAACTGGTAAACCGTTAGAGATAGACCAGATCATACTACACAAAAAATGTGGATCTTGCTAAAATACACAATTTATGTCTCAATAACTTTTCTTGTAGGGTGAACCATTTTGGAGATATTCCTTGTTATGTGTGTCAGTTTCGGAAAACTTAAAACTTTCATGAAATGGAACATCGTTGTTCATTTTTTTTTATATGTTAAGCGTGCAAAGAGAACGGAATCTCAAACCTTTAAAAGATTTGACTATCGCACAAAGTCTACTGTATTCTAATATTCCCCTTGCACCTACAAGGAAATAACCAATAAGATAATTTCTACAATTATAAGAATAAGAGCTTGTAAGAATGGTTAGTATACTTCAGATTTTTCTACATACTATCCTTAAAAGCCTTACAGAGACAGGTGTTCAATGGAAACAAGGCAAACATTGCTTCTGTTTTAACTGTTATGAGTACGTTATGTTCATCAAAGCTACCCTTGTGGAAAAGTTAACGGTACAATTTACAAAGAGCACATGGAAATGTTGGGATGCTTTCCCAACTAGTTTTCTGAAGCTCTAACAGATGGCACGCAATGCTTGCTGATGGTCGATATTTAGATACATTGTCGATATAAGCTTGTTTCCCGAATGAATGGATTTTTGCTTACTACCTCCACGTGCTTAATAATGTTTAGAAGTTGAGAAGGAAAATCATGTCAATTTGAGTTTTTATAAACAATAAAAGCAACTTAGTATTATGGGATGTTGCACAGGTTACCAATGGTTCTTAATTCTAAAGACAGAATTGCACTTTGCTGGATTGCTTTGGGAATTAAATATCACTTTTATTCAAGCAAATGTAGCAAGAGCAAGAATAAAATCGATGCCATTGGCATGCAATTTAGACTCAGTGTACCTCAGTTGGCTTTCGATTTACCGTATGTTTGAGCCTCGCTGTGGATTTTTAACTACCTACCATCAGCTCCTAGTATCCTCTAGAGCTGTGCCCTTGTTAACGCATAAAGAACAGCTACAGGTAGTGAGGGGAAAGGGGAGCAATTCCCTAAGCTGCGCAGTGGCAACTCTTCGCCTGAAAGGCTGATGGTGGGGCAATTTGCACAAACATGTAGCACGCCCAGAAGTTATAACGTTTGTGTCTACGAATGAGTTCGTTATAATAACTTAATGTATGTTTATATATGTTTTGTGGTCCCCTGAATCCAAAAAAAAAAAAAAAAAAAAAAACATTTTTAGAAAAAGGAAATAAGCAGTAAGATAATTTCTGCATATGTTTACCTCAACTAACAGGAAGATAATAGTTTCAAACAGTACGTTATCTGCTGATGTACTGCAACATTTGCTGTGGTTTGCATCTTTTCGTTTGCCATTAAAGCGGCCAGGAAGTATGCACGTCAGTTTATCGAGATTTTCTCTGCCACGCTGCCACCACCTTCCACCAACTTTTCCAATTCCTTGTGATTCCTCCCTCCCTCTCTCCCTCTCGTGGCACTTGTCAATCCAACTAACTAAAACTCCCTTCTCCAAACTTGCCGGTGTCCCTAACTTCTCCATCTAGAACGGTTCACCCTCATCTCGAGCAGGGGCACAAATCGGAAACAGATTCCAACAAACTTAGATTAACATAAATGATCATAACGATCGCCTTCAAGATCAGGGAAAACAGAGTAAGTTCGTCATTTAAAGTAGGTAACATCTTTGCTCTTGGGGGAGAAACAAAACACATGTGAAATTATACATCTGGTGGCAGGAAAGTTGTCACATTTTTACTTTCTCTACTGGTAAGTAGGGGAAGTATTGTATTCCACCCAAAAATTCGATGTCGAGATTTCATCGGAAATATATGTTTTGAGACCCCCTGAATCCAAAAAAGTATTTTTGGAAAAAGGTTCGTGTGTGTCAGTCTGTGTGTCAGTCTGTGGACAGCATAGCTCAAAAACGAAAAATAGGTTAAAAACCAAAGTTGGTATTTAAGCTTAATGTCTTTAGTCTGTGTGTCAGTCTGTGGACAGCATAGCTCAAAAACGAAAAATAGGTTAAAAACCAAAGTTGGTATTTAAGCTTAATGTCTTTCAAGGATGCGACACGAAGATTTTGAAGAAAATAGCCCCACCTTAAACTAACCTTTACATGGAAATTTTTTCGAAAATTTTGATTTTGTTGAGAATGGCTCTAACGATTTTGATTAAAATGTCATATGTTTGAGATATTTTGATGAAAAATAAAATGTATATCTTGAATTTTCTGGCTATAGCCCCTGTAGTCGTATTTACTCTGGAGGACTTTTGCATAACTGGTAAACCGTTAGAGATAGACCAAATTATACAAAAAATGTAGATCTTGCTAAAATACACAATTTATGTCTCAATAAATTTTCTTGTAGGGTGAACCATTTCGAAGATATTCCTTGTTATGTGTGTGAGTTTCGGAAAACTTAGAACTTTCGTGAAATGGATCATCGTTGTTCATTTTTTTATATGTTAAGTGTGCAAAGACAACAGAATCTCAAACATTTGAATATCGCACAAAGCCTACTGTACTCTAACATTCCCCTTGCACCTACAAGGAAATAAGCAATAAGATAATTTGTACAAATGCTTATCTCAAATAACACGAAGAAGATATAGGAATAAGATTTTGTTAGAGTGGTTAGCACAAAAGTAGAGAAAGTCATGTGAGTGCAGCACATCAGATTTTTTATTGCGAAAGCTGTTTCCACGTTGGAATTGTCATTCGGTACAAAATTGCTGATGTTATATATGAGTTCTTCTCTGGCAAAATAAAAAGCTTCATTTCACGAGTTCTTATTTCCGGTCTTTCTTGTTAACCAAAGTGATTTCATATAAATCACAAGAATTAAGTCCATGGCGATTGCCAACCCCATTCCTATGGCATGCATCCAGAAGTGAAGGATTCAGGGGAATTATTTGCCGGAAGGGAAAGAAATGTTTGTTTTCAGCGGCCACTTGGTATTCAGTTTGCCGGGTTTCATGAAGGAAACAACATAATTTGTCAAACCTTTGTACCTATTGCTTTCCACGATGTTCTTCTTGACTAACAAATATGATGTGTACCTATATTGTTGCAGGCGCCAGTTACAATAAAGTGTCTGAATTTGAATTACTGATAATGAGCTCTGAGATCACAAGCAAAATGTCTACTTTTTTGACGTTATAAAGACCTAAAATGTCACATGCATATGACTTTTTCAACCCATTCCTTTATATATAATTATTACAAGAGCTTATTTTTCTATCTCCTTCTTGTTAATTGAGATAAACGTTTAGAAATAGTTTCATTTGGCACTTCCCTCTCGTTACCTCTCTCCAATGACTGAGCAGTATTCATGCTACTAGCTGGACATAGCATGAAAGAGGAATATTGATTACTTCTGATGACTCACTAAATCGTTAGGTACTCATTAAGTTACAACTGTTGCTTGTTTCACACCATGTGGTAGACTCAGAAGCTACACGAGGCCAGATTATTTGTCCATGGCAAACTGGTAACAAACAAATTTCAGAATCTGTGCAAATTCACAAAAATGTAACCCAAACAAAGACGGTTTATTGCATAAATATTAGAAGAAAATCTTTCATGCAAAACAAAAAAGTTTATGATAATATTAAGATATGTAGATATCTCTTGGTGTGTTAAAACAGTTACAGAACGCAACTCTAGACGGCAGTGGCGTATGCGAACTTCGTTCTGCCTCTCAGCGAAGACGAGAGATGATTGGCAGTTCCCAGATTTTAACTAGCGTGTGTAGTCCGTGACAATAGAGAAGAACAGAATAAACAACCGAAAAAGTTAGATAATATTTTCAACTTTACATAGAGGGACTTTATTTTCCAGGGAACAAACTCGCTGTGCCGTACCAAAATACATGTAGGTAATATTTCATTGACATTTGTTCCCTTTATTATTGTTATTTGTAGTTATTTATTATTAATATTTCGTAGGAATGGCCGTGGCATCCGTAAAAATTTACTTCAACCAATAGATCTTTGGGAATGATTTTGATTAGTATACGAGAGTTTACTAATACTTGTTTGTCATATAAATATCGTAATATATGTTGTTTTTTTTAAATACAAAGTCGTTAGATTTTTCTGCAGCCCTGTGATGTATTGGGTATCGACCAAGGATACTTAATATAGACATAATATAAATACAGCACCTGTTTTGCTGTCCTCAGATCTAATGCTCGAAGCAATAAAGGCTTGGCACACACACACACACACACACACACACACACACACACACACACACACACACACACACACACACACACACACGCACGCACGCACGCACTCACAAGATCCCCGACAAGTTTGCTCGTAAAGTAGCAATAAGAACACTTGGTGGGGTGGTCGGGGGAGGGGGGAGGGCTGTTAGTAAAACATGGAGTGTGTCGTTTATGTGAAGAGTTTATAGCTACCTTACCGCTCATTAGTAACGTTTTATGCATCACAGAGTACTTTAAAGAGGGAAGAATAGTCCTTTGGAAAAGGTTCCCCTAACCCGTAAGTAATGAAAATTGGCAAGGTTTAATTTATCGTAAATTTAACGGAGGAGTTTGAAAATTCAGTAGACAGAAACATGCGCTGCTTGTTTTAGAAAATTCACATCCTCAGAAACTCAATTTATTACGTTTTGGAAAACCAAAGCACACACAACTTTCATACAATTAGCAATTATATACATTATGGTTTCAAAAGTTTATATATTATTTCGTCTTAATCATGAACAATGTTTGTGCTAATGTCGCTTTTCTTATGTTTATGAACATCTGACTATCCATGCGCAGCAAAACCAATTAGAGGGCCAGTCAAAAATGGCAGATGAAAGATTTGACGAACATTTCAGCGAGGTTATTGATATTTTAATTAAAGAGGTGAAGCCAAACAGCTATAATTTTAAATATAGTTCAGCTACCTTTATTAAATAACCTACTAACGCAAACTCGTTCATTTGTGTAATTCCTCATTTCTCTGGACTAAACGCTAAAATGTATGTAAGCTTTTTACTTTTAAATCACGATTAAAATTGAAGCAGAAATTGTGAACGCCATAATTATGGATAGAATACTGCATCACATGGCGGAATTAAATAATCAGAAAATGTTAAAATCATTACATATATAAAAGCTATAGAATCTGAAAAGATTGGTTGTGACTAAAATTGTCAAAAGGCACGAAAAGGTACAGACAAGTCATTAGGGGCAAGCACCAGCGACACCTGGTAAGACCAGTTTTCCTGGAAATCGCTCAGCGCAGGTGTGAGCCTGAAAAACAAGGGACGGTGGTTTCTTCGAAACCCTGTCGCTAATTAGGAAGTGAAAGGTACAGAGAGCGTCATAACGCATAGAGACTTGCCTGCGAGAACCCGGAGAGAAAGGGTCGTTTACAGTGGCCCTCCAGAATCCGACGGGGCAGTACACGTGCCGCCCAGACCACCGAGCGAGCATCTCAGCTACGGGACTTGTATTCCATATCCTCAAGTGTGAGGACACATTATGGTTAATATTAACAATCTTCTGTCTTAGCAAAGACACGTTAACGACTCAACTAATTTAAAAACGATCGGCAAATCTCACGCTTTCTTATTTTGGTGAGAATAAAAGTGTTTCAACGAAGTTCTGGTTTTATTCGCAAAAACTCACGCATACCCTGATGTTAAGATCACATGCCAGAGCAGCCGGAGCAGAAGACACCAGAAAGCAGCAGTCGGCGTAGGAGAGCATAGGAGCGACGAGACATCAAAATTAAATAGTATTACACAACGGATGCATGGACCTACGAGAAATGAAAATACATAAGGTTTTGAAATTACAATAAAATCAAGAAAACTTAAAAAAGTTATTTACTGAAATTTCAAAAACCCATTTCATTATCTCAAGTTGCTGAAATCTCTTCACATTATTACCTTCTCTAACATATAGATAATGGCAGAGAAGGTATTACATTCTACAAAAATTCGACACCGCGATTTTACTGAAAATATAGTTTTATGGTCCCCTGTGTCACGAAAAATCATTTTTAGAGAAATGTTCCGTTTATCATGGCTAACGAAATAGACAGGCTACGGCACGAACTGTAATGACGTAACTATCCTAATCCAGTCAAGGCCCAATGAAGTAAAACCACAATCGACTAATACATCCATATTCTAAATGATGGTATACAATGTTAGCCACGTATAAGACTACCATTAATACGTAACTACGATTCGCGCCGTAGCCTGTCTTTCTCGTTAGCCACACTTCTTATCTCTTGGTCTTGCAAGGAGAACGGAGTGAATGAAACGCATTTTTTTACGATACCCGTTATATATACTGACTGTCTCACTGCCACGCAGGTATCATTCTGAATCTCATTTCTTGATCCTTTATTTGCTGGATATTTCAAGATTATCTCCAATTGGCCAATAAAAACACCAGAAGTCTGTAAACTACTGTACAGGAAATCAGAGTAGCCATAACTTGGCCATCAAAGCCGCCGTTCAAGTTCATTTTTTATAAACCCGTTCCTCACACATGGAATGGTGTAAATGTTGCTCCTTGTCCGGTAGACGCCCACACATCAGGCATATAGGGTGTTTCGAAAACGTGTACAGCTTTGGTTATCACATATTATTCTATGAAGCAAAGATGCCGCGTTACATTTAAGGCATTGCAAACTGATTGGGCGCCTTCTTTTGTTTTAGTTTCTCCAGCAAATAGTCAGAGGAAACGCTGAATTTACCCACAGAAGTTATTTGAGAATATAATAGGCTTTCCCAATTACGATGTTTACCTAAACTATACTTAAAGTAAATATAGTATCCTTTAAATAAGCATACTAGGTAAAAACACAAAAACAATAGAAAGCGTACCACTTACTACAGATTAAAATTACTGAATAAATAACTAAACAAAAGCAGCAAACGAAAAAGTCTCATGTGTTGCACTCATGTTAGAGCCATTTTCCAGAAAATCAACATTTTCGAAACATTTTCCACGCGAAGGGTAGTTTAAGGTGGAGGAATTTTCTTCAAAATCTTATCTGCGAAAGATATTAAACACCAACTTTGGTTTTTAACCGTTTTTGAGCTATGCTGTTTACAGACACACACATACACACAAACAAGGGCCTTTTTCTAAAAATGCCATTTTTTATTCAGGGAGCCTCAAAACATATTTCCGGTGAAATCTCGACATCGAAGTTTTGGGTTGAATACAATACTTCCTCTACTTAACGCAGTAAAGTAAGTAAAAATTGGTAATATTGTCAGATATACATTTTAATCAATCCACAATAGTTAATAGATTGTCGCAATATATACCAGACTTATTAAAACTCAAACTAAATATATCAGGCTCATGAAGATATATTTCCCAAATAGCTCTGAATAAAATACATATATATTTTTCATATTCTGCACATTATTCTAACGAAATCTTGTTAGTTTTAAGATAAACATTTGCATTTTAACAATTGGTTAAATATAATAGGGACAATGAGGCTGGAGCGACATTCAAACGTTCAAAATGAGATCGTTATGTACTTTGAATTCTGCAGCATCTGCATAGTCTGAAAGTTGAAATAAAAAACCAAGAATATCTTGCGTATGGTTAATTCTATAATATATTTGACTTTAACAAGTTTTTGCATCACATAATTTACCACTTATGCATAATTTCTTCATTTTTAATCCTATCAGTTCGGTACTTGTCTAAAAAATTTCATCTTCCTGCAACACGAGGCCCAACATTATATATTATACTCATAACGAGTCATTCAGACTAGAAATTGGTGGATTTGTCCTTTTCTGCCTTTTTCGATGCATTTTGGTGTAAATGTCCTTTTTGAGCCTTTTCATTTCATTTTTTTTATATATTGTTGCAACTTAACCTTTCACTATCTCTCCTGTCCAACAGAGCCTAACCTCAATTTCAGTTTCTATTAATACACACTGTTAAGACCGGTTAGAACAGGTAATCTAGAAGACGTTTTCTATTGTATCCATTCCAGAAACACCAGCAGAGGGAGAAACTACTGAATCTTCCATAAATATCCTATTACTTTTCATCAGCAATGACCTTGATCAGAGGGTATGCGTGGGTATGTAGTATTCATCTTATGTTTGATTACAATTTATGAAAGAAATCCTGATGGTAAATAGAGCTAAGTCAGTAAAATTTCCTTTTTTACTATAACTTCTGTTAGGATAAAGTGCCAGTGAGTGTTCTTTTACATTTTACAAATATGTTAAATATGTAATTGCAAGTGAAATTATTAGTTATTTTGCAGCACGCCTGTATGTTTTTTCAGCTTTTAGGTCTTTAAGAAATTATTTAGCAACACTATTCTTTGCACCACATCCCAGCACAGGCGCCACGTAAAGTTATTTTCCGCCGACCCCTGAACCCAATATGTTGCGTGCGAAGCAAGAATTTATTTATTTATTCACAATAACATTAAGAGTGCTGGACATTAGTTGTCCTGAATCAATGTCTACCTTGATTAGTGCACCACACGCGAGAATAGCTCGCGAGATTTATGCGGACGCACTGTTACACCCACCCACCCACACAGCGGGACGCATTCGTGTATATACTACGTGTTTTTATTCTTATTTCATAATGTTAGTCATAGGGTGTGCCAGCAACATCGCTATAACCTTCGCTTCTTTATAAAAAGTATCATGTGTAATGATCACAAGACTTGCTGGCCAATATAATTTACGTTCATAGCTATCGCACAAAATATTCACATAAAAACTTGTTTTTCGCTTTACTGGTGTTAAACATGGCTCACTGTAAACTTCTTGTTAGCACATTATCTGTTCTGCGTCTGCTTTGGATCGATTCACACTGGCATCTGTGTGCGTGAGCTTTTGCAGAATGTAAGCATACAGTGGCACAAATAGGAGTACTTTCAAAGGAGCCTCGGGCGATAGTCAAATGTTTTAGAAGAAGGCTTGGAAATTATACACTGTTCAGGTGACGAGAAAGAAAGAAAACAATTGATGTGTTGCACTCACATGACTTTCTCTACTCTTGTACTAACCATTATTACAAACTCTTATTGCTATATCTTCTTCGTGTTAGTTAAGATAAACATTTCTACAAATTATCTTATTGCTTATTTCCTTGTAGGTGCAAGGGGAATATTAGAATACAGTAGGCTTTGTGCGATAGTCAAATGTTTTAAAGCTTTGAGATTCTGTTGTCATTGCACACTTAACACATAAAAAAATGAACAACGATGATCCATTTCACAAAAGTTCTAAGTTTTCCGAAACTCACACACATAACAAGGAATATCTCCGAAATGGTTTACCCTACAAGAAAATTTATTTGGATATAAATTGTGTATTTTAGCAAGATGTATATGTTTTGTATAGTATGATTTGCTCTATCTCTAACGGTTTACCAGTTACGCAAAAGTCGTCCAGAGTAAATACGACTACAGGGGCTATAGCCAGAAAATTCAAGATATACATTTCATTTGTTATAAAAATATCTCAAACGTATGACATTTTAATCAAAATCGTTAGTCATTTTTAAGAAAATCATAATTTTTCAGAAATTTTCCATCTAAAGGGTAGTTTGAGGTGGGGGAGCTAGTTTCTTCAAAATCTTCGTGATGCGTCCTTGAAAGACATTAAACTTAAATACCAACTTTGGTTTTTAACCGAGTTTACGTTTTTGAGTTATGCTGTCCACAGACTGACACACAGACACACACATTTGTCTAAAAATGCTTTTTTTTTTTTGGATTCAGGGGGCCTCAAAACCTATATTTCCGGTGAAATCTCGACATCGAATTTTTGGGTGGAATACAATACTTCCCCTACTTACCAGTAGAGAAAGTAAAAATGAATAATGTTCCATTTGACCAAAGTTTGTTTTCTAAAAGTCTCAGAAATAAGAAGGAATATCTCCGAAATGGTTCACTCTACAAAAAAAAAAAAAACATTAATTTGGATATAAATTGTGTGTTTTAGCAAGATATACATTTTTTGTGCAGTAAGATTTGGTTTATCTCGTACGGTTTATGAGTTATTCAAGTCATCCAGAGTAAACAGGACATCACCATCGTCGTCGTCATTATTAATTATTATTATTATTATTATTATTATTATTATTATTATTATTATTATTATTATTATTATTATTATTATTATTATTATTATTTTCTGATCCCAACGTGATGGCGCATACGGTAACGTGGCCTGAATTCGCGAAGGTCATGGGTTCGATTCCCGTGGTTGATCTTCCTCCTTCGTTTGGACAGGATTGAGTTACTTATATCACTCGTTCCTGCAGTAAAATATTTGAACTGTATTGCGGTATATTTACCTGTAAACAGCGCCCCTCTTCCTATTTGAGTTAATGGGAGGTAGGCTAAAAAGCACCGGCTGTGTGTAACGATGAAGGGTTGGGTAATTCGAGTGAAATTCATGTCCACAGCTCATTTATTCCAAGTCGCAGTAGAGAGCAAGGAACTGGGGCGTTTTCGCCCTCACTTCTCTTAACAAAATGGAGAGAAAACTCTCATTAGAAATGGCAAGGATCGCGCCCGCGCGCGCCGCGCTCTTCATTTGAGAGAAACGCGCTACCTAAATGCACAACAAAGGTGTCTGGGTCTAACCTCTCCAGCACAGCCTCTCAGTGAGGAAACCATTTTAACCTATTTCTACTAACACAACGAAAGTTCCAGAATTTCTTTTTCTTTTTCACTTCTTCCATTTATACCCGCCTTTAAGGCAATGCATCTATAAACATTTAAAAATGTTTCTTCTCATAGCTTTCAATTTTTTTCCCGCACACTCAGAACATAAAATATATAGTATACACAAAATTTCAAGGCCCTGTGTCAAACAGCTTTTAAATTATATTGATTAATAATTCGATATCCTAATATGAAATGACCCTTGGATTCTACAGTTCATTGTAGCTCCCCTAAATTTTTATTTTGAACTCAGTATATAGGTAAAAAGGTATTATCTACAGCCATTGCTTAGATTTAATTAGTTTAAGATGTTTTGTATACGATTTGTTGATATTTTCAATTTTTTCAGTACGAGTTATGAACCATATTTTGAGTTATTTAATATTTTAAATCAGTACATGACAAATTTTAATACCTCAGTCTCTGGCTCTGCTTTCTTTTTTGACCTAAATAGCAGCTTTTGAGAATTTTAAATTTTCTTGGTCATTTCTTAATGTGAAAACTTTTCTTTTGCCTTCCCATTGTACACAAAATTTAGAAATTTGTTGCTTTTAGCTAACCCCTACACCAAACTTAGTAAATATCTCCTTGTTACTGCTTCACCATAAACTAACGAACACCTTAAAAGCTATTAAACACCTAAAAATGCGTAATATATAGAACACTGAAATAAGCTGGCAAGATTACGTAACTACAGAACACTAACTGCACTTCCTTGTTGAGAAACACGTGTCAGATTCCTGACATTTCAGGTCGACATATCGAGTTAATTTCAGCACAGCCAACTTTCTGAAGCAAAATTCGCTGCGAGAGACTAAAATCAAAGCCAATAAAAGCGAAAATTGCATTTGAACTCTGGTTGAAGGCTCATTCCCGCTATCGGAGTTGCACAAGGAGACGATTAACCAAGGAGCCCTCTAGTGTCCACGGGAAATACCTTTTCATTTGAGTAACCATCTGCGCCATCTGTCCGGCAGCGCCACATACCACGAAACCTAAAATCGCAATAAAATGACGGAATAAAAATGGAATAAAAGAGAACTTATGGAAAGGAAATCATGGCAGATGACAAACTACCTAGTATTGCCTACCGATCAGAAAAACCACGAAAAACCATCAAAGTGGTCGGTCGGCGGGAATTGAATCCAGAAACTCCTGAGTCCCGGAGCCATCTCGCTGAGTGGGTAGTCTGGTTGAGTAGTCTCATACTTAGGTATATCCACTTGTGCGACTATCATAAGAATAAAGAGAGGATTGGCGGCTCTGTCAACAACGTTTCCCCAACATACGTCACCCATCCCACACAATGTTTCCCAGATTAGAGAGCCATTTAATTGAAACAGGGAGCTTACTTCCTAACAAATACCCTTGTATACGTCCACGGACACGCCTTAGAGCAGAGTTTGAACTCTTTCCAAGAGTTCGACAGCACATAACCTGGGATTCGCAAAATGTATCGACGTTGAACCATTTTCAGCAACTTCACTACTTGATTAACACATCCATTCATCCATTCATGCACCCACCGACCAGCCTTTTAACAGTTATTTACTTACAACCATTCAAAATTATAAAATAAGGTTATGGTAGTCTACAATGGAAAATGTGAAGGTCGAGATAATTGTATTTGTTTCTATCAATTGAAGTTGGTCTGGGTGGCTCAGTTGGTTAGACGCTGGTCTACTGATCCCAAGGTCGCGGGTTCATACCCGGCCCAGGCCGATGGTTTTTAAGTGTGCTTAAAAACGACAGCTCCATGTCAGTAGATTTACTGGCATGTAAAAGAACTCCTGCGGGACAAAATTCCGGCACACCGGATGTGATCCTGGCAATTGACAGCGTCGTTAAACAACAAAATAATTTTAATTTTTTAATTTGTATCAATTGAGAAAATTGATTGAATTTAAATAACATTAATAACCGAAGAGTAAAATTCAATCATTTGCATGTATTATGAACTACAGACATTATTAAATAAAAAAAAAAATTCTTGCAGCCACATTTATGAGAAAAAAAAATATTAAAATTTAGTTATCAAAATCGAATTTAGATTACTTCAGAATTCGGAATAACACTTTGGCATCACCGAGAAAAAACAGGTTCTGATGCATTACATTCACCGACCCTCTCCTACTTTCTTGGTTATTTTTTCATTTATTTATTTTTTAAGCAATGTGTATAAAGAATTTGCTGAAATGGTGCTATTAAATACTTCATTGTGGGTGCAAGCTAAATACACGAGGCTGAAGTAACAGTGAAATCTTAAAAAAAAAAAAAAAAAAAAAAAAAAAAACCGTGGATCGCTTTATGATTCATGATTTTCAAATTCCAACTCTCTGCATACCATCACGAAAAATAAACGATTGTGACTTGACACTTGTAAATAATAAAAAGTATATGAAAATTCGAACTAATAACATCGAATATATCGGAAACAATTAATGCTACACAATAAACTGTTATAGCGTAAACTGTGTGCTTTAACCTTTTGTGCAACGAGTTTTTATCCATCTTTCAAAATTTGGAGATTATGCAAAATTGTGTATATTAATTCAGAATGAACAGGGTTTCATAGGCTAGTTGGTATACAACTCAAGATATACATTTTGTAATGCAGATATCCTAAACGTATGGTGGTTTTATCAAAATCGTCAACAATTTAAAAAAAAATTAAACACAATGAAGATTTTCCCTATCTTTGAAGGATAGTCTGGATCACCCCATAGAAATTTCAAGATAAAGAATTTCTCATGAGTATTTTGGTCAAAATCGTTGGAACAATTTTTGAGAAAATCAAAGTGATGAAAAATGCTACGTGTAGAGGGTAGTTTGGGGTGTTAGAATTTTGCTTAAAATCTTTGAGTAGCTTTTTGAGATATGCCTGGGACCTTGTCATAGTACATTAAATATATAAATTATACTTTTTATGAAAACGTCTTTGAGAAATGGCATTTTAAACAGAATATTAGGAACAACTTTTGAGAAATAACAAATAACGAAAATATTCTATGTAAATAGTTTTTGTGGGGAAGACTTTCTGAAGATATTTGTATAGCGTCTTTGGAATATTACAGAAAATTTCATTTTTTAGTTGTGTTCACACATTGTCATTTTCTGGATTCAAGGGACCTCTAAAAGTATATTTCCGGTTAAGTCTGGATATTTTTGGTTGGAACACAATGTGTACCTCCAGACACCGCCTTCAGTATTCTCAAGTTGTGTTTGTTGTACAACTGTTTCTTTATTTAGGGTCTCTGTCGTTTTTTCAACTCCATGCCGAAGACTCTGAAACACGAAACCCAAGTGTGTACAAGAAATAAAAAAACAAAAGACATGTGTGGTCCGTGTAACCCTCTGGAACCACCTCTGGGTTGGACTTGAAGGCGTTAAAACGTTTAATTTTAAGTGTGCGACGATTGTATGGTAATCGTAAGAAATTATATCTGTAAACTCTTCGTGAGCCAAAGTGACATTTGTATTATATTGCCTCCACGTGTTGACGTCACATGCTCGAGAACCAGTACAGCTGCCTAGACCGATAGGGTATTAGTGGTCAGCGCAGCTGTCAACTACCACGTTCCCAAGACTATACCGTGGTAGAGGAAGTACTGAGTCAATAGCTTTTGTTTACATAGAACCATAGTCGTAACTTTGGGGAGGCAATGGAAGTATTTTCTCCTTCCCCGAACATTTCCAACTTAATCTTTTATTTTGAGTTACCTGTATTATAGTGTAAAATTGTACTATATATTTAATTTAATAGAGCAGCTTTTTTTAGAGCTATTACTTTTGTCCAAGCATAGGGAAGGTAATTTCAAAGGAACACAGCGATCCGCTCTTAAAACATTTGACTATCGCTTAAAGCCTATCGTATTGTCACATTCTCCTTGCATCTACTAGAAAGTTAGCAAAGAGATCATTTATCTGGATTAACATGAAGTTTCTTTACAAATTTCGTTGTAGGTACCAATGGGGTAAAGGGTAGATACTGGGTAGAGAAAGTCATGTGAGTGCATACATCAGATATTCGGTCCAGTTCAGAAGGATAAACAATAGAACTTGGAGAATGTGTTCTACGTCATAGGTGGATACGATCAATGGAATTCTTGTTGGTATAAATAACAGACTGGATGCTGCAAGGCCTTTCTGTGGACCATACACTATACGCATGTGCTCTATCCAAATGAATGTTGCCTTTTATTTTCCCTCGTGCCTCAAGACACCCTGCCACATAAATCAGACTCTAATAAGAAGTAAAACATTCTGCCCCCCCCCCCTCCTACTCCCTTCCCCATCATATGATCGACGTGAGGAGAATATAGCACACGCACACACACATTTGAATGAAAAGCCTTCCTTTTCCCCCACACAACCCCTCTCCCATAATGACACACGTTGTGTGGTGGCTGTCGAATACACCAAGGTCGGCTTGGTTTGTAACCTGGGGCCCGCACACCGTGCACTACCACTCAAAAATTACAACACACAATGACGTTCTTCACCCATTAGCATTTTTGACAAGTATACTGGGTGATCCAATATACAGGTGGAGTCACAATCCTGCTATCCTCAAATGGTGGGACTTTACGATTCATCAAATATGATAAATAACTTACATCCCGTATCCGGTTCTTTAGATTATTGATGTCGTGCACTTTCCTGCTCGTATAAACACATTCCCATAACCAGAAATTACAGGTGTCAAATGTGGAGATTGTGGAGGCCAGTGCTGAGGTACACCACGACCAATCCATGGATCCGAATGTGTGGTGGAGATAGACATGATGCACTTTTGTTGGGTTTAGTGGTAATTCATCAAGGCTGCTGCTGCCAACAACGTCATGTACACTGCTGGGATAAAAAAAAGTCCAATTACCACAGCGGCAGTCACCTTTATGCTCCTGATGACTCGGGAGTTTTCAGAAACTCTGTTACGTCGACTGACGAGTCCACTTGGTGAAGAATGACTTCGTCTCTGAATGCCACTCCGAAAAATAGAAGCTAATTGATAACAAAGGATCGATTTGACACACGTTTTCTGTATGCTTTATAACCACAAGCATGATATTGACGTATCCTGAATTGCGGTTGTTTTTTAGTCAAGTAGTGCTTTTGATTGAATTAATGAGCCACTATTTCAACAAAGGATAAGTTATTCTTATTTAATTCGATTTAAGGAAACGAAAACTAAATGGCGAAAATTGCTGAAAGAATAACATTTTAAGTTCTGAGCAATCTCATTAATTGATAAACCTTTCATTGCTAGAGAAAGACATGAAATTGATTAGTTTCAATTTTCTTACTTTTTACAAAATTTTTAATTAAATAAGAAGCCGAATTTTTGCTTTTAAGTTAGGCTTCTGTCCATCTGCCTCTCTCTAATATTAGTAACTTAAAAAAAAAAAAAAATAAATAAAAAAAAATAAAAAAAAAAAAAAACTTTTTTATATATTTTTGGAGTGAGCTGGATATTTAGTTTTGAATGTACCCCTAACTCTGCCTTACGAAACACTTAGAGAAAGTAAAAACTGTATGTATCCCAGGGTTAAAATAAATCTTAAATATCCCGTAAAGCAATTGAATGATAGCAGGATATCGCCAGTGAACACAAGTCAAAGGCTGGGCGGAAGGTCGTTAATTTGTTCCGCTTACCTGAGTACGGCAAACTCCAGCACACTCGACTGCGGTGGTGATAAAATTGGATAACTGCTGCAGTTTAACATCATTAAGTTGGCAGCTCCAAGGTTGATACTGATATTTAATGCCGTTACGTTGGCTGCCAGTGTGTGCGAAAGCAACAAATGGACGTCGCACAGCGACCCAGTTCATTATCGCAGCAATCCACTGAAATAACCTCAACGGCATACCGTCGTATCTTTCCAGAGGTGGAAAAGCTCGATCGATGCTTCTTCCTGAACCGTTCTGGGAGTTCCGGTTTGAGAAAAATACCCATGTTGAATTAACAGGTTATTTGTACTGTCACAACTTAGGAACTATGATCCCGACCCAGAAGTACAACACGGATATATTAACAGTAATACAGGTTGGCCAAGATAAAAGAGGCCTCGTGTGTTACTAAACAAAACAGGACTTATTATCCGTTGCACTTCAAACGCCTATTTTCACGAATTTTCAGTACATTGTTCATAATGATAATTTATTATTGTCTATTCTGGATTTGTTATAAACCATTGAATTGTCTGTATGTTGCTAATAACGGGGCTTCTTTTATCTTGAACACCCTGTACATATCTCCTAGGCAACGTCAAAGCCAAGTAGGTGTTGTAGCATTTTTTCATCAGCTTGCCGTTTATCATGATGACAGTCTTGGAAAGTCGGTCTCCCCCCCCTCCCAAAGCTACGTAAACTGCAGAGGGACAGGACCCGCTCTGTGTTGTACCTGCAGTCATCTGTCTCTCCGCCATCGGTGTCCAAGTTCCGCTACCTGGTTATAACTGTAAAATATGCAGTTCACTTAACTGTAATTACAATAAGTACAAATGGGTTCATTTGTTTTCTTAAATAGCATCCTATTTACACAGTTTACTGTTTATTTTTTAGGTTTCTTTCATTAAGGTGATAAGGTAGTCTGAACGTAGAGAAATTACGCCTTAATCAGTTAAATTGCCAAGCTCCTCAATTGTTTTTTCTAAAAATTTTATAAATTATTTCATAAGTCTTGACAATTATTGCAACTGGTTAGTTGCATTAATAGCTTTTGTAGCTGAGTTCATAAACAATATTTCATTCAGCAGAAAAATAATAAAATTTGCTCTTAAAAAATGTGATTTTATGTACCTTTCTTCCAGAAAGCGTGGCAGATAGAGAGCTGAACTTTTCAGTAAGCGTATACAGTACATGGTTAAACTTTCTGAACTAAAATAGTAATTTTATAATATTTACTAGAGATAACATTGTAAATTATCCAAATTTTACTTAATTGACTTTGCAAGCAATTGTTTCTTAATTTGTAGTAAACTGATATACATAACTGAATAATTAAGGTTCAGAAGACGGCTACTTATACTAAGAACAAGGATGTAAAAGTGTGCTTCTGTATTGCAAGCAGTTTCAGAGAAAAAGGTACATGAATTCACTTTTACTTTCACGGAGCAGACCTTTAAAGACTCTTACACGGACTGTTTCCAGCAGGATGGCGCGCCAACACGTAAGTAATGTCGTGAGAAGGTTCTCATATCACTTCAGTTTCCAGAATGGATTATTCTTTTGCCTGTTCTCTAATAACTTCCACTCCTACTCAAACACTTAGCGAGTGAAACGGAAGAGTTCAACTTTATTCACTCTCTCCGCTCCACGTGGAGAAAAGAAGTCGATTGGTTTGTCGGAGAATAGCAATCAAGGAACAAAAAGAAACAATATTGAGTGTAGAGAGCAAGCCATTGTTGTCGGATCACTTCCGTAATCCTCTCTGCAACTTGCCCTTTTTTTAGCACTGCAACCCTCTAAGTGCGATTACTTGGGGCCCCAGCTCTCGAGTTTCACAAAAGAGGAAACCCTCACCTCAACAACCTGGGCTGGAGTCTGCAAAGAGATTCGAGATTAACCTTGCCGATATCCCATTGTTGCGGGCTTCTTGTCGATTTTATCTGCGTGCTACACCCAGAAAAGGGCAAAAAGCTGTGTTGATATGTAGGTATTCTCGCCTTATCGCGTTCTTAACTAGACTACGGCAAATTCTGGACTCAAACTTCATGCAGAGTTCAACTACTCATGTCGCACAGCATCCTGCACCTCTGACAAACCTTTCAATTCACAATTTGAGGGACTTACTCGACCTAAACTGTAAGTTTCTATTGGGTCTGCATACATTTTCGGCACTAATCCAAAAACTTATCTCAATTCACATAACATACCCTAAATACTTAAGTCCCGGACTTCATAATTTGACCAAAAAACAAGGTTATTAGCAATTTAATGTCGTGTCGGCATGTTGCCATGGTAGGTTTAGTGGTTAGTGACCTATACACAGCTAGTTTTAATTGATTGTGTTTGTTATGAAAGAATCTTCAGCACATTCTTAACCCAGTGTTCATGAAAGCTGACGTTGTCTTCAACATACGGTATTTTAATAAAAATACTTTTTGTCATTACTGAGAAAAGAAAAACGTATATTTTTGTATGTTAAGGATACTTCCTGATGGAGAGATTTTCTTGAAAAACTTTGTGTCACATCCTTGAAAGACGCCGAACTTAAGTGCCTCTTTTGGTATTTACCTGACTTCTTTTCTTAGTTATGTTGCGAGATGGTGTGTGTGTGTTCGTGTGTGTGTGTATGTGTGTGTGTGTGTGTGTGTGTGAACAGCATAACTCAAACGAAAAATTTAAAAAGCAAAGAACTTGATACGTAGATAGTCCCCCACACTAAACTACTCTTTATAGTGAATTTTTTTCGAACTCTAACGAGTTGTACTCAAATACTATGTGTTTAAGATATTTTCATGACAAATTCTGGGAATAGCTTCTTCATTCTTATTTACTTTTCCATAGCTATAAACCGTGAAAGGTATAAAACCGTACTATACAGGAAATGTAAATATCGTTAAAGCATAAATATTACTTTTTGGGCTAAGCATTTCCCATATATTCTTTATTATTAGTTTCAATTCTCAAAATTTCTCTCTCTGCCATCAAAAGAAATACGAATTTTAAAGCCATCACACACCGACCCGCTCTTAAAATATTTGACTGTCACTTAAAGTCTACTGTATTCTCATATTCCCCTTATACCGACAAGAAAATATGCAACAACACTTTCTGCAGATGTTTATCTTCATCAGCATGATATAGAGGAATACATTTGTAACAATAGTTCGTATAAGAGCGAGTAGACAAAGTCACGTGACTACGTGCAACACACTGGATAGTTCTCAAGTACCTATTTTAATTGAGCTTTCATACTCTAACTTGTCATAATTGTTTGTTGATCAACCTTTGATCGAGAAATAAGTATAGTGACAACAAGGATTCGTTAATCTCAATGAAATAAGCAAAAACTGTCAGCACTAATGCTATTACTGAAGATATTTCGTTACAACGGTGATAATTTGTAGAACATAGTTATAGAATTAGGTTATGTAACAAACACCATTAATACATTAATACCAAATTTATTCTGATAACACAAGGAAAGCTTACTAACCAAAATAGTTATTTATATAACTAATGTATAATCTGACTCATTGTAACACGTTTTATGCGCTTTAAGCATTTAAATGACCAAAACTACGTAATAAATTTGCTAGATGAAGAATTATAATGTATCAGAGATCATAGGTGTATGACGTAATATGATTGCTAAGGAGATTTTCATTTGTTTCAATAGTTATTGAATAAAACGTCATAACACGTTTACAATGTTTTCATTGTGATACTTGTGGAAGAATCAGTCAGTTTATACACCAGTCACATAAATAACTAATATTGTTTTTGCTTATGGTTTTAAAATAAACTTAAAGGGGTTCGGAAAGGTATATTTAACCAACGTTAAATTTGTTATATTCAGGTTCCTTTTCTCATAAATCATGTGGAGTAGAGTTTAAATTTTTACTACTTAATATTGAATATGCCTATTATGATTTTAACAGAAGTGTTTTTCTCTAGGCGGCGCCGTGGCCGAGCGGTTAGCGCGCTCGCCTACCACCTAGGTGGCCCGGGTTCGATCCCAGGGACCCGCATGTGGTATTCGTGGTGGACGAAGCGGCGTCAGGGTGGGTTTTCTCCGGGTACTCCGGTTTCCCCCGCCATCTCATTCCACCGGTGCTCCATCTTCATGTATCATCAGTGTCACCGCCTGCGGTGCCGTAGTAGTAAAAGCGGGCGTTAAACACTACAACAACAAGTTTTTCTCTAATCTATTTTGTTTTTAAGAAATATATTTTAAACAAAGCACTCAAAAAATTAAAATCCTTTTTTAGTTTTAGAACACAATAAGATAGAAATAAATCCCCATGTTAAAAGTAGTAAGTATATAGATTGAGCATGTGGTAAAAAGTTTGCACATGTATCTTTTATAGCAGCGGAGAAAAAGGTACAATTAAACCTACACATTTCTTCACAGACATGTTAACTGGAACCTGGCATTTTTGCAACAGACAACTCGCCTTGTGAAGCTTGTAATGAATATATATTAATTCATACTGAAAATAAACACTTTCATTTTCTAACATTTATTCATAAATTTATAGTGTAGGTTATCTTTTTGTGAGATGAACTACGTACAACTCTATTATTTGTATTGAAGTTAGGAGTATCACATCTATTTGTTTCTGTTATTTGTTTCTGCTTACTTACAGTTTTCCGTTTCTTGAATAACCTCGTACTTCTAGGCATTTTAAATATTAATGTATAAACACAGGGATAAGCAAAACACTCACTTTTCACCAAAAAATACAAAAATTGCAAGATAAAGCGACAATGTTTCACTACACAAAGAAATATGAACAACTGACAGCTATGCTGGAGCAGGCTGGCCAACGTAGAAATTTCCCAAAGAGGGATAAACATGCCTAAAGTCGTCGAAAGTTTCATTTCGATATCCCTCGTAGGAAAAAAAATGAACGTTTGAATGTTACACTTTTTATATCATTTTGATAGTTTTTCAGTTGCAATACGTGTTAAAACTGAGAATTATATACTCAAACATATTGTAAATGTAAAGTGTTACACTTATATATAATTTTAAACGTCAAAATTTGGAGAATAAGCAGAAATTAAGATCTAAATTATTAAAATTTGACTATTTGTGACCACTCTGAACTCCCTTAATGTGTTTGAACGTTGCTGCACTTGCAAAAGTGACGATTTTAGGTTTTCTTACAGGTAACTGGAGAAAAGTATGTTGTGGAGGTGATGATGTCATTGCTGTGTTGTTGCCATAGTAATTGTGTCATTCATTTTGTGACACTGGTGCCTGTAATAGGCTAATTTTGCACGATTTTTGCCATTATAATAAGCCGTTTTAGTGCTAAGATTCCACAAAGTATTGAATTATCAATCTTCCTTAACATAACTAAGCACCAAATTAATTGCAATCATTTTCGACAAGAAACCTTCAACAATTCGTTTAAATTCAATTGAATGCCTTCAAAAATGACTCCTGTCCCACAATAACAAACCATTTAATTACATGAAACTTGAAACCAATGAAGTATAAGGTAGCAGTTCGTTTATGCTTCGATCGTTTGGCAAACGTTGTTGGTGTGCATTTTCCAGTCTGAAGTGAATGTTTAGGGAAACGAAGAGATTGAAATTGCGAGTACATCTCCAGATAGCAATGAAGCGAGTGGAGAGCAAGGATAGAAATCAACAAAGAGGCTGAGGGAACAGGAACGGGTAGGTTTTCATTTCGACTTCCTTCAGCTACAGTGAATAAGAAAGAAATACACATCGGTGATTGGCTTTTTCAGCTTGCCTGCTTTATCCTACAGGAATAACAAAAATCGACCGTGGGTCGTTTATAACTTCTACCATTATTAAAGTAGATATCGTACTGCCAAATATGGAAAGTTTATTTTCAATCACGTACATATAACGAACTTATCTGTTAACTTTCTCTACCCTTCTGCTATTTTAGTCTTATTCCTCTATCTTCTTAATGTTAGTTGACATAAACATTTGCAGAAATTATGTTGTAGGTGCAAGAGGAATATGGTAATACAGTAGGCTTTGAGCGATAATAAAATGTTTTAAAGCTTTGACATTCCGTTCTCTCTGCACAGACAAACGGATAAAAAATTGAATAACGACCTTTCATTTGAGAGAAGTTTAGGTATAGCTACTGCAAAACTCACACAAATAACAAGGAATATCTTCGAAATGGTTCATTAAAAATGCATGTAGACATAACTTATGTGTTTTAGCGAGATCCACATTTTTTGTGTAGTAAGATTTGGTGCATCTCTTACAGTTTACCAGTTATGCAAAAGTAATCCAGAGTAAACAGGACTACACGAGCCATAGTTACAAAATGTAAAATATACATTTCCTTTGCCATAAGAATATCTTAAACGTTTTAACAAATATGAAAATTAAATATTCACTTTGGTTTTTAACCAACTTTTCGTTTTTGAGTTACGCTGTTCACAGACACACTCACATACACAAGGACCTCTTTCTAGAACTACTTTTTTGGATTCAGGGGCCCTCAAAACATATTTCTGGTTAACTCCCGACATAGAATTTTTTTGGGTGGAATACAATACTTCCTCTACTTACTACACGTAGTAGATAAAACGATAAAAGTTGAGTTTTGACTTTCTCTAACACTTTTTTATAGAAGGCAAGTTTGGTATTTAACCGAATTTTCGTTTTGGAGTTATGACGCTCACAGACACGCACGTTTTCACACACGTTCTCTCTCTCTCTCTCTCTCTCTCTCACACACACACACACACACACACACACACACACACACATGGATCTCCTTTTAGATTCCGAGGGTGCCAAAACGTATTTCCGTTGAAATCATGATATCAAATTCAGGGCCCGCCTCGGTAGCGTGATGGTTAGCGTGTCTGCCTCACGTTCAAGAGGTCGCGAGTTCGAATCTCGCTTAGGGTAAGTTATCCGGGTAAGGTTTTTTCCGAGGTTTTCCCTACCCTGAGAAGACGAATGTCGGGTAACTTAAAGCTCCATGGACCTCGGGCTCATTTGAGCATTTCACCCATTTCATTTCATTCATTCGTCCGATATGACACAATGTTGGAGGACGTTAATTTTTTTAAAAAAAAAAATCAAATTCAGGTGGAATTTTTGCGAATTACGTTGGATTACTCCACTGAAATAACTATCAATAAATTCACGTTTGAACGGCAGTTTGTACGGCTGTTAGGGGTATATTTGTAGATAATTGCAGATATTTATACTGGTATTTGAGGACGGGATTACCAACAATATTACATTAATATTTCTTTCATTTGCAAACTTACAATTTTTCTTACTAAGAGTAGTATATTTTCACGTTGGCTAATACCTTCAACGAAACATCCCACAGAAAACATGGCGCAGAGTGATCAAAACGAATGTTGTAACGCGGTAACGAATGCTATATCGAAACTGAGTTCGAATGACCTCAGCCAATGACCTCACATCTAGGCCAGTGGGTTGCGCATTGAGGCACGAAACAAAAGGGATATTCTATCTCACAGGCGTTGTTTATTTCACGGTGCAGTAACGGGTATGCAGAATACGTCACAGAGAAAACTAAGGGTTTGGTTTTAATTTTAAAATAAATTTGATTTATAAAATTGCTCAGTGGTCACAAAGTAACCCCCCCCCCCCACCCCCCGTTGGTAGAATGAGTTCTGTAATAAGGCTTGGCATTGCTTGGGTTAAGAAAGGGAATCCGTAGATAGACCTTTATAGGAAGAATGCTCATACCAGAGAGAACTTAAGGGCAATATAAGAGCAGACATTATGAAAACTGCACACGAATTGTTGCGAGTGAAGGAAAACTTCATCAGTAGATGCCGGAGTGTCCCAATTCAGACAGACAGCACTTTCAACACGGTCGGTAGTCGTTGCAGAATTTGTTACTGTCAATAATGAGTAATGCGGAAGTTTTAGAATGGAAAACCGCTCAGAGTAATAGACAATGCGCGGAAAACGTTTCCACGCCGCGATCTGCGGCCCGGCAAAATAAAGAACGTCTTCATTTGTCTTCTAGGGTGATGGAAATTGTTTGTGTGCCAGTCATCTATTACGCCGTTGTTGCGCATGCGCAATGCGTGGTATCAGATGAAACCCTACACGCTAAAATCAGCTGTGTTGTACAAGTATTGGCACAATTTCGCTGGAGCTAATGGCAAATGCTACTACCCTCGGCAAGACCACAACTCCCCAAGTCCCGGTGTTTTATTGTTTCCTCTCGGAGCGCCCCAACATCAATAAAGAGGGAGGAATAAAAATAAAGAAGCAGCAGCAGGGAAAGACAAGAGCATAGGCAAACAACGAGAAAGATATGTAGAGGAGGAGCAGCAGTACAATTTCTTTTTCTTCTTCCCCTGCATGGGAATAACAACACCGGATAAGTTTTGTGTAGCCATTAAGTGGGGTCAAGGAACATTTCCACGCAGGGATGAAAATAAAAAAGATTACAGAACCTACAGCTCTTAGGGGAGATCTTTCATAGCCTACCCCAGTATTGGACTAAGGGTGCATTTCAAACGTTCCTTCTGCTTAATGAAGAAGAAATGAAGTTGAGGTAACCTTGTATTGATCTGTTCAGGTAAGGGGATTAAAGACGTATACACGTGGGCACAGAAAGAAACATCTGCAGACCGTGTTTCTACTCGCATTCCAACCAATCAACAAGTAACTTCACACAAATAACAATATGTATTAGAAATATTAATATTCTTACTTTCTCTACTAGTAAATCGCGGAAGTATTGTATTCCACCCAAAAATTCGATGGCGAGGTTTCACCCGAAATATGTTTAGAGGCCCCCTTGACGCAAACGTTCCTCTCCGTCGAAGACGTCGCCTTTAAGACCTATAAGATCTCGTGTTTGGTGTCCGGACTAGCTCTAGCAAGAGGTCCTAATCTGCAGGGTATGCGTGAGTTATGGTAGGAATGGAACCAAAAGAAGAATTAACCAACATATCACTTTATTTGTAAATTTCCAGATTTGTAGAGAACTGCCGACGATATTTAAATAGAATGTAACTTTGTAACTTCAACTACAACGTTATAACACTTTAACTTTGTTACCCTTTAGCAACCGCCGAATTATGTGTACGCGCCCGCTTACGTACAACTCCCAAGTTGCACGTGTACTCTGGGCTCGATTCAAGACGAGAGTGTGTTGCGTTGCATTTGTTTTTGCGTGAGCAACACGAAGGAAGCGATTTCCATTGGCTAACTTTAGAGCACGTCATGGTAAGATAGGAATCAGCCCGCGGAGTCACTATGGCTTCGTACAAACAACAATTGTAACCTTATCACTCATTTAAATCTGCCTAGGCTTCCGTTCTTGAGACTTTAATCTATTCAGCTTTATTACGTCTTCCCCTTAACTATTGACTAGAATCTCCTTTTGTTTCTTTCTATTATCAAATATATATTGACATAATTTCGGTTTCACCCTGAATACAAAAAAGTATTTGTAGTAAAACGTCCGCGCGCATAAAATATATATATACATACATTAATTCTTTTTTGTCAAATTTGTCGAAATGAGTTACAGTTTTTGTGCTTTTCCCTCTCTATGACTTGCGTTATCGGTTATTAGTAGCATAGTGTGGACTTAGGTATGCATTTTGAACTCGTGTTATGGACACGGATAGGCGAAATTTCCATATTATACCACTATTAGCGGACTTTGTTCAAACTCCTATAAGACATACTACCTGCATATAAGGGATAAGGTATATTGACAATTTCATAGCAATATCTTTAACGGCTTTAAATTTAGTATCTTTTACATCTCTTTTTTATTCTCTACACGAATAAGATTTTAAAATTTTGTTAATTTTAGGACAAAATATAGGAGAAGGTCCATGATTGACTGAGGAAACCCGACACTCGAAAGGGCGTAAGGGAGAGGAAAAGAAGAGGTTATAGATCAGTACATTCAAAAGAGTTTTGAGAACAGAAAATTTTGTAATGCTTTGGCTTATTAATTAAAAAACATTAACCTTGAAAAAATATTATTTTTACCAGCTGATAAATATTAAAATTACAGAAAAATCACTGCCAGTATTTTTTCTGCATTCTCAGTTGCTTAAAGGAACTCTTATTCCATATTCGGAGCAGTTAGTTTCCAGAAAATTCACTATTCGCTCTACAACACGTGTTTAACTCTTAGTGAATCACGTGGAAGCACATGACCAAGGTGCATACCCTGCCTTCGGTTTTTTGGTGTATTTTTCTATTACAGATTCAGAAAAATTATCGTTGAAAATGCTGGTTGTTGTACACCGATTCGCACAGAAGGAAATTAATCTTCACTACCAATCAAAATACTGAAAAACTTAGTTTTAAACCTCATTATCGTTAACAAGCGAGATGCACTTTTATGTGTCACATCCACTACGCGCGCACGTCGTTTGAGGAGGCACAAACACCAGCTGCTCTGTTTCAATGCCTGGCGTGATACGTTAACAATACTGACAGCAGATTATTGTTCGAAACATGCTCCTCAGCAAGCATTACGCCAATATTTGTGATGAAATTTCAATATAAAGTTTTTGGTTGGACTAAGAATTGGTGTTGTAATTTTATTAAGTGTGTATATTGTACGAAGTAGTCAGTTTGCTGTTAAAGCGATATCCAAGGAGTGAACTTGTTTATGAAGAGCGCTCGTCGTTTGCCCAATGTTTCAGTCTATTCACTGGGCTCAGCACGTGGTTTCCTTTACAAAAGAGGAAGTAACCTAAACTGGAAAGGCTTGCCAGTGGGAAAGATGACAGGGGGCCATAGAGTGACAGACGCTCCGGATTCACGGTTCGCTCTTTCTGTCAGCTTTATGAAAATTTAAAATCCTTTTCTCCCCCGCGTTTTCTCCCTTAGTACACTTTTCACTCACCTTTAGTTTGCCTCTTCCCTATTCTTCTTCCTTTCTTCTCTCCCCTATCTCCCGCCGTCTCTTTAAAACCCGACGGTAAGAGATAAGCGGATGCAGCGCCACGTTCGGCTTCGGTAGTTAAAGTAAACACTGCTAGAAGTTGCGATCAGTTCTCTCCGCTTTCAAACTGCTTCTAAATAACGAAACTACGTTTATACAAGTGTCGAACCTTGTCACGTCGATTATCCTTGTTTATGCCATTTTACTTTACTACACAGAAGGCACACGGCGTCATTATTGGTTCTAGGACTATATCTAACCTAAAAATTCTGCATTTATGTGACAAACGACTACTTCAGTTACCTTTTGTTAGATTTTATTTCTTCTAAAACAGAACTGCAACTCACAATTAGTGACCTCACATATTCTGCTGCATCGTAACTTTCATATAAACTTCAGAAACACTGCACAATTACTTAAAGTTTACTTCTACTTCTTGTACTTCTGTCTTACAAAGACAGGGCCATCTTAGTTTGGGTCTTTCTGGAACTCTCCATTCTCTGTGTATGCGTTCCCAATTTCTCCCATATTCTATCATTTTATCTTCTATTGCAAATATTTTTATCTTTTCTCATATTTCTATATTTCTTATTTTATCTAATCTTCTATACACTACTAATACTTTTAGGAATTTCATTTCTGTAGCCTGCACCCTTTTATATTTTTGTGTACGCAGAGAGCCAGCACGTCAGTCAACAATTCCAGGTTCACAGCGATATCTGAAGCTAAACTCGTGGCTCTGGTTGCGCTTACGATAATAGTGCCAACATTTGAACCTGTATTCACGCTAGATTAAAGTCCTCAAAACAGCGCAAATTAAATTTTATTTTCAGTTCCGTATATTTGGCTTATAAAAAGTATATGATGTTTTCAACTGTTCAATCTTTCTTCAACTGATAATTTTCTATCCTTACTATATGTTTAAAACATCCACCCAATCTTTTTCGCTCACAGTGATTCATATCGAGCATATCGTGCAATTCCTCTAAGAATAAGTCAACTGTTACTTTTCTATAACAATTCATTTTACCTTGGCCGAAGCAAGTTGTGTCGGATTGAGATCACACACATATATGTGGACAAGCAAACGACACTGGTACAATGGAACCAGAAAAAGCAATTACGAGTATTCTGTAAAGATCTGTTTTACACATAGAACTGTCACTCTGGACACCATTGTTCTGCAACCATAATATCATAATATTATCTACTTCTAAATCACTATTTTGTTTGCTTCCGACATAACGCTACCGAGTCATGTGATTTTGCAATTGAAATTAAGAGAAATTACCAGCGAGTAAACATAGCGCAAATAACGTTGGAGGTAAGTAGGTAACGTAACCAGCAGCGACGTTTAAGAGGAAGTTTACAAAACTCAGCTTATACAACGTGGAATCTCTCTGCTCTCGCCTTCATTCCCCTAAGACCATGAGCTGATGAAAGATAGTGTAAACCTCGTTATATTATTAAGATATGTAACATTTTTTGTGCAGACTATTCCCGAGATATTCTTTGTTACCAGTTGAACTCTAACTAAGCTTTTCTTAAGTGTTAAGTCGCTATTCGTTTTATTTCTTGGTATGCAAAAGCAATGAATTTCAAAGCTATTATACAGCAATCCGCAGTTTTAACACTGGTCGACAAGATTTTTTTTCACAAGAAATCTGAATAGTGAATCTAGTGCATTTTTTCATCCTGAATTCAGATATGTAGTCAGAATTTTCCATATCAGGCATAGTTTTTCTGTGAAAGCTACTTTTCAAAATATGATTTTAGCGTTTTCTTTGACCTGTCATAGGAACCTTTACCTCATATGTAGCTATTTTACTCAAGCCGTATATATTTAAATTATTTGTAATATCACGCTGAAGCACCACAAAACAAGACTGTGCAGGTTCATTCATGTTTAGACATGCTCAGACCTGTCTGGCATTGTGATGTGTCAGTATTGAGCTGACTGTGACATTGTTCACTAGTGAAATATTTCCTTCCTTTCTGTTTAGAAGTGTATTGTGTATGTTGTGCATGTTGTATTTCAGTGCTTAATGTTTTCATCATGCCAAGAAAGTGTGTAATTCATGCAGATAATTTCTGCTATATTTGTGGTGAGCTGACCTTCAAGTCTCAGAGGCGAAATATGACCCCACTTGTAAAGAAGTGTTATCTTTACTTTGGCTGTCAAGTTGGTGATTTTGATAAGAGTTGGGCCCCAAATACATGCTGTGTTTCGTGTGTTAGACTGCTGACTGGGTGGAAAAATGGTACACATCATATGCCATTTGCAATTCCCATGATTTGGAGGGAACCGAAGGATCATTCAACTGACTGTTATTTTTGTTTGACAAATATTAAAGGAATCACATCTAAAACAAAATATACAGTTAAGTAACCGAATTCGCAATCTGCATTGAGACCTGTCTTACACAGCGAAGAGTTCCCCGTACCAGTATATGTAGATACAACCTTAAGTGATAACTCTGATTCTGACCTAACTGAAACTCAAAATGATTCAGGTGAAAATAAAAATGATCTTACATATGAAGCCAGTAGCTGTTCATCAGAACCATACTTTCCCAATCAGCAAGACCTTAATGACCTGATTCGGGATTTAAATCTGTCTAAACTGCAAGCTGAAGTTTTAACTTCCAGACTCAAAGGGTGGAATTTACTCCAAAAAGATGTAAGAATAAGTAGTTATCGTAGTGTTTTCAAAGAATACTTCTCTGAAGAATATGGTGTTGTGTTTTGTAATAATATTTGTTCACTTATGGAAACTCTTGGGCATCAACACCGACCAGATGAGTGGCGATTGTTCATAGACTCCTCTAAAGTAAGTTTGAAGGCTGTGCTGCTACATATTGGCAATGAACTTCCATCAATACCAGTAGCGCATGCCGCTATGAAAGAGACATATCAAAATATGAAGCTAATTTTAGAGAAAATACAATATGGAAAATATGAATGGAATATCTGCTTGGTTTGCAACTTGGGTTCACCAAATTTTGCTGTTTTTTGTGCGAGTGGGACAGCAGAGATAAGAAGTCTCACTACGTTAGAAAGTCATGGCCAAAACGTGAATCTCTTCTCCCTGGCCAGAAAAATGTGGCATGTGTCCCTTTAGTGAATCTTGAAAAAATATTTTTACCTCCATTGCATATTAAGTTAGGAGTTATGAAAAATTTCGTCAAACCTATGGATAAACTTTCTGATGTATTCTTGTACTTGAAATCGAAACTCCCCAAAGTCAGTGATGCTAAATTGAAAGAAGGAGTTTTTATAGGACCACAAATCCGATCATTAATGGCTGATGAACATTTCGAGGGACTGTTAAATCCACTGGAGAGAGCAGCCTGGCAGTCTTTCAAAAGTTTATGTTGCAATTTTCTTGGAAACCATAAAGCAGAAAACTATCGTGACATAGTGGCTGATCTTCTGCATTCTTATAAAGCTATGGGATGCAACATGTCTTTAAAAATTCACTTCTTGGACTCTCACTTGGACTTCTTCCCCGAAAACCTTGGAGCTGCCAGCGATGAACACGGTGAGCGTTTTCATCAGCAAATTTCTACGATAGAGAAGAGGTGCCAAGGCAAGTGGAGTTCCAATATGCTGGCTGACTACTGTTAGACTAAAATGAGAGACGTTCCAGATGCAAAATATACCCGAAAATCACTATCTACCACTTTCTAGGTGTCAGAATCAGTAGTTATAATTTTGAGTTAGATAGCTAGTTACGGATTTTTTAGAATATTATAAAAATTTAAATGAATATCACACAAAACTCCTGCCCGATGCGGACAAATTGTAATTATATTTGAATTCAGCACGAAAAATACTTTTAGAATCTGTTATTTTAATTCTTGTGAAAGAGAAAAAGTTAATTTTTGTAGACCAGTGAAATCTGATGTGCTGCACTCACATGACTTTCTCTACTCTTGTGCTAACCATTCTTACAAACTCTTATTCCTATATCTTCTTCGTGTTAATTGAGATAAACATTTGTAGAAATTATCTTATTCCTTATTTCCTTTTGGGAAAGGGGGAATATTAGATTACAGTAGGCTTTGTGCGATAGTCAAATCTTTTAAAGCTTTGAGATGCCGTTCTCTTTGCACGCTTAACTTAAAAAAATGAACAACGATGTTCCATTTCAAGAAACTTTTTAAGTTTTCCGAAACTTACACACTTAACAAGGAATATTTCTGAAATGGTTCACCCTACAAGAAAATTTATTGGCATATAAATTGTGTATTTTAGCAAGATCTACATTTTTTGTATAGTAAGATTTGGTCTATCTCTAATGGTTTACCAGTTATGCAAAAGTCGTCCAGAGTAAATACGACTACAGGGGCTATAGCCAGAAATTTCAAGATATAAATTTCGTTTGTCATAAAAATATCTCAAACATATGACATTTTAATCAAAATCGTTAGTTATTTTAAAAAAAAATCAAAATTTTCGAAAACTTTTCCATGTAAAGGATAGTTTAAGGTGGGGCTATTTTCTTCAAAATCTTCGTGTCACATCCTTGAAAGACATTAAACTTAAATACCAACTTTGGTTTTTAACCTACTTTTCGTTTTTGAGTTATGTTGTCCACAGACTGACAGACACAAACACACACGGACCTTTTTCCAAAAATGCTTTTTTTCTGGATTCAGGGGGTCTCAAGGGATATATTTCCGGTGAAATCTCGACATCGAATTTTTGGGTGGAATATAATACTTCCCCTACTTACCACTAGAGAAAGTAAAAATGTAATTTGTGAAAGTGCATAGAGAATGTCATGTGAAAGTAACATATAAAACAGTTTTGGCCTCACAAATATAAGCATATAGGAAAACAAGGACCGGATAAGTCAACTGTGTAGCATTACTGTGCACCAGGTCGCCGCCGCCGCCGCCACGGAACTTGATTGGCGTTATAAAGTTGGACATTCTGAGAAAGGTAAACGTGCCTGGTACCTGTCAGGGCGAAGTAGCGGCTTCATGCAACTTTCAAGGCAGATGCCGTACTCGCCAAAAACGAAGATACGGAAAGGAAATGGATTCCGAGAGAGAGAGAGAGAGATGGACGGGATATGAAATTTTGAACGCGTTCGCCGTACACTACCATCTCGCCACTCTCGCAGAATTTCCCTTTCATGCCAAAGTTAGTTAACCTCACCTACACTGCCTAATCCCAACTACCGCATCAACAAAAAATCAACTACGGATAATCCTCTGACGTCATGAATAATACAAAGGGACCCTGTGCTTCTCTGCACATATATAACGGCTACCCAACTTTGGTAGAAGCGTTTTAGGACATTCTATACTCAAGTTTGGGCAACATTTACTTTTTCAGAAAAGTCTTTAAAAATTATGGAATTAGGGTCTAATTGAGATTATGTTTCTGTTCAAAGGTGACGTTTAAATCCAACCCAGTCTTTTTACCACTCAAAACTGTTTTCTTCTCATAGCCTTGACTCACCCCTTTCAGTATCTTTCTTCATTCTCTCTATCTCTCAAATCCTAACTTACTCAATAATCGTTAAAACGTCTCACCTACCTCTCACTCACTGACACAATTACTGACTCAAAATTTACCTGGCGTCAATGCGCTCCGCATGCTTTAACACCGGCGATAACGTAGCCAAATCTTTCTTGAAGCTTTACAAATACGCCGGCTGCCGAACACTTCTCAAATGCTCTGGAAAACCCTTTGTGTCATCGCTTGATTGTTGTAAGTCACTGTTTGCTCGCGTGACTGGTGTGAGAAACCTCGACTTTGAGGCCTATGTTACGCGCCGCGCCAGTGGGGTACAGCAGCCCTGACCCCGACCGTTCTTTGTTGTGTATCCGCTACCACTGCTGCATTGAGCCAGCGTCAAAGTATTTTTACTTTCCCTGCTGGTAAGTAGGGGGAGTATTGTATTCCACCCAAAAATTCGATGTCGAGATTTCACCGGAAATATATGTTTTGAGGCATCCTGAATCCAAAAAAAAAAAAGCATTTTTAGAAAAAGGTCCATGTTTGTGTCTGTGTGTCTATGTCTGTGGACAGCATAACTCAAAAACAAAAAGTCGGTTAAAAACCAAAGTTGGTATTTAAGTTTAATGTCTTTCAAGAATGCGACACGAAGATTTTGAAGAAAATAGCCCCACCCTAAACTACCCTTTACATGGAAAATTTTTCGAAAATTTTGATTTTCTTGAAAATGGCTAACGATTTTGATTAAAATGTCATATATTTGAGATACTGTGATGACAAATGAAATGTATATCTTGAATTTTCTGGCTATAGCCCCTGTAGTCGTATTTACTCTGGACGACTTTTGCATAGCTGGTAAACCGTTATAGACCAAATCATACTGCACAAAAACTGTAGATCTTGCTAAAATACACAATTTATGTCTCAATACATTTTCTTGTAGGGTGAATCATTTCGGAGATATTCCTTGTTATGTGTGTGAGTTTCGGAAAACTTAGAACTTTCGTGAAAAGGATCATCGCTGTTCATTTTTTTATATGTTAAGTGGGCAAAGGCAACAGAATCCCAAAGCTTTAAAACATTTGACTATCGCACAAAGCCTACTGTATTCTAATATTCTCCTTGTACCTACAAGGAAATAAGCAATTAGTTATACAAACGTTTATCTTAACTAACACGAATAAGATATAGGAAGAAGAGTTTGTAAGAATGGTTAGTACAAGAGTAGAGAAAGTCATGTGTGCAACGCATCAGATTTTTTGTATAACATTTCCTTTTTCTGTTCTTCATGGCTTCAGCAAACACCAGATATTGAACATTTTAGCTTTACTTCTCGTTTGTTGCTACGACATTGTTGCGCCAAAAGCCAAAAGCTCCTCAAAAGGCGCCGGCTGTACTAGCAAACGTCTTTGTCTTTTGTTTCCTCGGCCGAAAACCGCCCCTCAGCTTGCGTCTTTGTCAACAGCTGGGAAAATGCGCTTCAAGTTTAAGACACATGCTCTCAGTTGTATTTCATTAAAATGTATTACATATAACAGCGAATAAATGTATTATATATAAATACGAATTACTTAAAATTGGGTTACGTATAAAGCAGGTTCAATTATATACCTACTCGTGTTCCAATGGTATTCATACCATAATCAGAATGGCATTATGATATAGGATTAATTTTGCTTCCAAAACTGTGCATCTATCTGTGTAAATAGAAACTAACACCAGCCGTCACTGAATTTTAAGAATTTAAAAGTCGCAGCTACAAAAAGAACATCAGACATACGCCAAGTTCACATTAACTTTGAGAGAAATATTCACGCCTTATTTTTTGCGTGGAGAGTGTGAGGAATTGGAAATGTTGAGAAATATTATAGCCGTCCTACCAAATTTACACAGTAACCATAAATAATTCTACTCACACTTCTACCCGTGGTGGGAAAGAGTGGTTTTAGTGAAGCGAGGGGCTCAGCTTTCAGCTTAATCTCCATCCTGCTCCAACCACTTGCCTCATTTTATATACAGGGATTGTATTCTGTATAGAAGCACCATTTTATTTAATCTACCACTAAGGTCTTAAAGTAGAGGAAATATCTATTGAACCCCGTTCTTTCTATATAGAAAAAGAACTACATTTTAAATTCGCAACAAGAATATTAGCAAAACATGTGCAATACTACATTCACATGGCTTTCTCTTCTCACTCTTTCATAAGCTTTTTCTTTTATCCCAGTAAAATCGAGATAACCATCTGTAAAATGGTTTTACACACAATTTTCTGTAGATCTAAAGGTAATGCAGCAGGCTTAATAGATAGTTTTGAAGTTTTTGAAGTTTTATTCTCTTTTAACAACCACCAGAAGAGATAAGGATCTATAACCATTTAGAAAACCTTTACAAAACCTTCCATTATGAATAAACGAAGGCCTATCCAAACCAAAATACGGCTCAACAAATATTGTTTTATATAAATTATATGCTTTAACGAAATAAATTGTTCTTAGCCTTAAAAGTTTGTCCATCCCTTATGTTTACCATTATACAAAAGAGGTTCATAGACTGTTCGCAGAGAATTTAACCTATACATTTTTTCACGCAAATGTTTTAAACATATGATATTTTAATCAAAATATAGAGTTTTTTCGGAAATAAAAGATAGGGCGAGGGAATTTTCTTAAAAATCTTCACAGAGTATTATTGGAAAATGGTGAGACACCTTTTTGATTGTGTAAAACTGTGTAATTTGTTAGAATTAACACCAATTATTATTTATATATTCACAAGAAAAAGTTGCAAAGTAAAATCTAAAAAATTCATGCGCATGGGAAATGCACCTTAAGAGCTTGTGGCACTAAATTTGCTTTTTGGAAGCTTAACCTAAAAGCATATAGTAACATGGCTATGGTTTCAGCCTATATTATATTCTATAACCATAAATTAATGGAAATTTGAGGCACTTGTACTCAGAGTGATTTATGCAGAAGTTACACATATCTTTCTTTAATTATTCGGCTAGAAATCTACTTAATGAGTAGTTTTTAACGTCAAAGGAAGCAAAACTTTTCAAGTTGGGATTCCTTGTAATGAGATGCGCAGATGTTTATTCTTTATTCCTTATTTTTGTCTTTTGTCTTATTGTTGGCAGTTGTTTTTGACTTTCTTGTTCTGGCTACTGAAAATGGATTACAAATTAACTGAACGGCTCTTCATTGTAAATCAATACTGGATTACGTATTCTATACAGCTGTTCGAAAGGCATATCAGAAAAAATTTTGGTGTTACAATCCTCTCCAAAGAAACACAGTATTGGGAATGGTAAACAAATTGGAAACAACTCGACCTCTGGAAAAGTGGAGCATCGCTCATTTAGAGTTGCTGACGTAAGGTTATGACAAAAGAGCCACAGTCAACAAGAAAAAATACAAAATAAGAACTAAGAATGAAGATCTGCGCCTCTCGTGAAACAGAAGCAAAATTCCCTTACAGTATGCCTCATTTAAAGTTAAAATTGCTTATTTAGTGTATTTTCAGCAGACAAATCAATTAAAGAAGTGTGTAAATTCTATATAAATCACTCTGTTTAATGTTTAATAGGAAGTGTGTATAAAATATGTTTTAAACATGTTGTAGAACGGAATGGCAACATTTTATGAAGAGGTGAAATACATAAAAGGGATTAAAAACCCCAATACTGAAGAGATTTACACAAGAAGCCATGGCTCTCTAAGGCTGTATTTATTTCCAGATTAACTTATTCTTTCTGTGTAGTGTAATATTCCCATATAAGCATTTCCAAAGCAATAAAAACTAATAAACTCGATATACTGCGATTGAGGCCACTTTTGCACTAGGAATGGCGATGAAAGTGTTGCGGGTGGACCATATTTCCTCATTCCAGGCGCAAGCAGCCCGTCTCTTCTCTTGGGCCAGTGAGTATCTTTTTTTAAAAGCATCGGTTGCGATGTCGGATTGGGGAAGGAAAGGGGAAGCGAAAAAAAGACGAAACGGAAAAGAAGGGAGAGGCAGGGAGAGAGAGAAAGAGGGCAGATTAATATTCTTGCAGTTCAAGCTTAGGTAAACGAAAGAACCTTCTATACGAGGAAAGAGTCTTTTAAGCACGAGTTGAAGATCTGCACGTATGTACACGTAGAACCTGATAAGAGGAGAAAAACGTGGTAACCTACATGTGATAACAAAGAGACAGGATTATAGCTCACCGTTTCTATATCACAATACTTATAATGGCACTTTCACGCTTACTGGATAAATACTGGAGCATGTCAATTTATAAGAGACAGAAAAAATCATAAGTTTTGTACATAAAATGTTTGTATAAAAGACATCTTGAACGTAAGATAAAGCAGCGATGTGAAAGTGTTCCTAAGGTGGGCAATGCATACTTCACACACCCCGTATGTTTGTAAGGGTGAGTCACCCCTTGCCAACACCAACAAATTAGGGCAACTTTAATCTTTGCTAGGTTATCCTCAAACTGAAATATGAAAGACTCTGTGATGAGAAAGGGGATTTATTCGGCGGTTTCATCTCCTTCCTGGATGATCAAGAAGGGAGACCCCTGTAACTGTTTCCAAGATGCCGCTTTAAATATACATCAAGCATCTACCTTACATACAGCTCCTGGGAAATAAACAACGGCGTGACAACTTCTGTCAAAAAGACATATTTTACAAAACAGACCTTTCATCATTCATTCATGAGAATTTTAATTAAACTCGCCAGTGTGATTTTTTAAGATGTTAGAGTAGTCCAGAACAAACAAAGAAGGGTGAAACTTTGGAGGGAAAAAATTCCCCTTCTAGAATTCATGTTACTAAAAATCTGATGTTATAAATCCACACGACTTTTTCTAGCAACAATGACTTATTTTCACATATTGTTTTAAAAACCTGTTGTTTCTTCACAAAGCTTTCTCCGGCTGGCTCTGTGGTGCAGTTGGGTTGGTAGAGCACCTGCCTGCTGTGCTAGTAGTTCCGGGTTCGATTCCCGGCAGGGGGGTAGGAATTTTTCTCCAGTCAGAATTATTCCTCATCCTTCCCTGAGTCTGGAAGTATGAATGAAAATGTGAATGTGTGTGTGAATTCAAAGAATAAAACCCTCAAAGATAGAAAAACCCAAAGTAAACGTATTACATCAAGGCCGCCGATATGACCTCTACAGTTAAATGGAACAATTAAAAAAAAAAAAAAGCTTTCTCTACACATTCCATGAAAGCTATAGCTACAAGAATTTATTCTTGACTGGCCGGAAGTTTAGTTGGAAGAGCACCAGCCTGCTGTGCAAGGGTTACCGGGTTTGATTCCCGGCTGGAAGGTTAGGATTTTTTTTAATTACGATTATTCCCCATCCTCTCTAGAGTCTGGAAGTATGAATGTGTGTGTGTGTGTGTGTGTGTGTGAATTTGATGTAATAAAGTAATTCAAAGTACTAGAAACCATCGTTAAGCGAGTGAATACCATTGCTCTTGAGCAATTGTTTCAAGAGCTTATAATGACCTTCATGTTAAAGTTGGCGTATAAATGGAACATTAAAAAAAAGTACTGCTTTAATGAGATTTACATTTTTTGTTCATATCGTGTATAAAACTCATTCAGATTATTTCCAGAAAATTCAAGACTTGGATGTCATAAAAATGGCTTAAGCACGTGGTATTTAATAAAAACTGTTAGTTACTGAGTAAATAAAATTGTTGAACTGTTTGCGAAATTTTTATTGGATGCACATCTAAGAAGTTGTAATATTTTTGGTTATTATTCATGCATATAAACCAATTAACACATTGCAATCACATAAAAAAGAACAGACGCAAAGTTAAGCCATACTAGGCATTTCGTGTTTCGTGATGAACGAATGACGCCTGCATCAACATAAGATTGTTAAATAACTGGAAAGGAATTATTTTGTCATCAAAAACAGCTGCACTCCGAGACAATGATTTTCTTGGACTTCTGTCTAGACATCCCCAAACTTGTTCAATTTTTCCTTGAAAAATATTGGCAGACTATGTTTCTATTTGTATAACATTGATCAAATATGTTCTAATGTTTGTAATTTATAAGTTTTGAATTTGCTAGGGACTGTATCTTTTTCTTGAAACTCATAAGCGACTCCGGTGATCAAAATGTAATACAATAAACACACCTGGTTTGTAGAATACAGTAAGATAATTACACTCAGGTTCACACAACTTTATTCCGCTATTCTAATTGCGCTGTACTGCATTTCTCGACACATGTGGCCGAAGTAATTAAGGTATGGCATCATGAACGGTTCAAAAATCCCATGCACATTGTTCTCTCGATCGAAAGGCGATATTTTGTGTCTATTAGCGACATTCAAGATAAACCCCTACAAATGGTTATCTAATGGTTTAGGAGTATGGGCGCATTACTGAAAGAAATAATTCGAATACTAATTATAGATTCATTTGGGGATTATATATAATTTTGCGGACCGTTAACCCTGTGCACGCCTTTTTTGGTATAAGAAATTCACGGGCCGGTAACACGCCGTCTAAAAGCATTCCTTGTAATACACGGAATATGCATCAAGAGTAAAGCGCCTGTGTGTGTAGGCAAGCAGCATTACATCGCTGGAAGAGAAGTTGCGGTCCCATCACGGGGAACCCGGGTGTCAGACCGGACGGCAATCTCCTTGCCCTTTGGGAAATAACGTTGGTTTAACCACCAGCATGCTACCTCGCCTTTGTTAACCTCACACCGCCCTAAAGGTCATCCATCGGCTTGATCGTGGATCTATCTTCACCTGCTCTTCCTCGTCGTCCTCGCACGTCTACATTCTTAACACAACATGAGATACACTCAACCATCTACGTCACAATCCTCTTACATAGAAGATATTTACCACATACTTATTTTGAACCCCCTCCCCCTCCCAAAAAAGGAGAAAGGTAGGTAGAGGAAGTACTGTATTTCACCCAAAAATTTGAAGTCGGGAGTTCACCGCAAATATGTTTTTGAAGCCCCCTGAATAAAAAATAAATTAAAAAACCAGAATTTTTAGAAAATGGTCCTTGCTGAAACACAAATTACGTCCAAATAAATTTTTGTATGGAGTGAACCATTTCGGGGATATTCGTTGTTATTTTTATGAGTTTTGGAACACAAACTTTCGTCAAATGGAAGATCGTGATTCACTTTTTACTTTCTCTATTGGTAAGTAGGGGAAGTACCTATTGTATTCCACCCAAAAATTCGATGTCGAGATTTCACCGGAAATATATGTTTTGAGACCCCTGAATCCAAAAAAAAAGCACTTTTAGAAAAAATTCTATGTGTGTGTGTCTCTGTGGACAGCATAACTTAAAAACGAAAAGTCGGTTAAAAACCAAAGTTGGTATTTAAGTTTAATGTCTTTCAAGGATGCGACACGAAGATTTTGAAGAAAATAGCCCCATCCTAAACTGCCCTTTACATGGAACATTTTTCCAAAATTTTGATTTTCTTTAAAATGACTAACGATTTTGATTAAAATGTCATATGTTTCAGATATTTTTCTGACAAATGAAATGTATATCTTGAATTTTCTGGCTATAGCCCCTGTAGTGGTATTTATTCTGGACTACTTTTGCATAACTGGTAAACCGTATGAGATAGACCAAGTCTTAGCATACAAATGTAGACACAATTTCTGTCCAAATAATTTTTGTGTGGAATGAGCCATTTTGTTATTTGTGTGAGCTTTGGAATACTTCAACTTTCGTCAAATGGAAAATCGTGATTAACTTTTTTATATCTTGGCAGTGCAAAGAGAACGGAATCTGAAAGCTTTAAAACATTTGACTGTCTTCCTTTTGCAGATTCTGGTATATTGCTAAAATTGTATACCATCACGATAAAAGTGTATCTTTTGTAGGAATTAAACCAGCATTGTTTGTTTATAATATAGGTGTATACGGTGATTGTGGTTTTACATCATTGGGCCATGGCTGGAGTAGCAGAATTACGTCACTGCAATTCGCTACATTGCCTGTCTATCTCTTTAGCCATGCGCAGATAAAGGTCATTCGCCACGTTCAAAATGCCTCTGTAGATGTGTGATATTAGAGACAAATGTTGGTGTTTTTGAGACATTATTTTGTGAAGTTTTGCTACTTACTTCAAGCCAAACATAACTCGATCCGCTTCCAAAGCTTCTAAATTTCACATTTGTGCTTAGAAAGGAAACCGTCTCAGTACTAGGATGTTTATAGCGAAGTTGGAGTGCATAAGCACGCAGTCTGAAAGCAGACGATGTGATGTGTGTAGGTATTCCATTATTCCCATCCCTTTTGTGTTCCGGTCTAGAGGTTGAAAGTTCCCCGGAAAACTTGAGGATCTGAGGGCTACTGGAATAAATATGAAGGGAGAGGATCTCACCCCCTCCCTTATGGAAAATTAATAAGATTTATTGTGCATCCCCACCATGTCGGACCATTAGTGGGGCGGCGGTTCAGGAAGCTTAGGGGGATGCAGCCGCCTCCACGGAGCCACATTTATACATAACAACTGCGTCTAGCATTCCAACAGATGTAAGTCGTGCTCGGGAGTCGAACCAGAGCTCATTTGTACGAGAACTGTAGTGACTGCATTTTGAGTTAATTTAGATGACAGAAAATTAATGATTGTTATCTCAGTCATTTCACGTTTTACAGGAGTGTGTTTTTTCTAAATATTTTAATGTCTGACATTTTGTTACTAATTTATTTCGGGTTACCGATTTAGTAATTGGAAATTTTGTGTGTACTATCTATCATATTCAGATTTCAATCCTTTCGGTTTCTATAAAAACTTTATTTTAGCTTAAAATCCGTTATTTTATGCACTCCTTGCATTAAACCGGCTTATTATAATGGCATAAACTGTGCGAAATTACCCACCAGTGCCAGAAAGTGGACTATGTAATTACTATGGCAACAAGACAGTAATGACGTAATCATAATAATTTTCTCCAATGTATAATCACTCAGATTATACATTAGTTACAGCCCGTCCAATTCGTCGTGGCAATCCCCCACTTCTGAAGCACAGGAGAGGTGGGGATTAGTTTACCACTTGCTCTGACTGTGATAAGTACATAATAATTGTTTGCAATACGTGAAAATATACCGCTTGTGTCATAGAAATACAAACTGAAGATGTGATTTTCTGAAGTTTTTAGCTAAATTTATTTTCAATATTGAACATTACAGGCTTCTAAATTTTAGTGTGATATCTGATTTAGTTTCTAAAATGTTCTAAAATGTTCTAAAATGTTAAATATCGACTTCATTATCCTATGTCAAATACTCAACAGGATGCAGCCTTAAAAATTACAGTTTTCTATGCTTCTGTTATACTTATCTGATTATAGCGTACAAATTTGTCATATAATTTTGCTTTACTAGCCTTAATTCAAAGGAAAGTAGCTTTTAAATTCTGTCATTTGAGATTTCTAGTTTTAAGTTTTAAAAATGAATAACTTAAAAACGTTCAGAAGAAAAAAAAGAGATACAACAGATTTAATTATTTGTGTTTTGGGAATATAAATCATAAATTACAAAAATTTGGATGAAAAAAGTGAATATGTGAAGCAATGTTCAAAAACAATAAATTTCAAAATAAAACATATTTTTATTTTGTATTTTTAACATACAATTTATACATATAGGTATTTGTAATACAAAAAGTAAGAAATAAGTGAATTTTTGTGAGATTTCTACTAAATTTCGGTGGTGTTAAAGTCACGTAAAATGATTCCCATAGTCAGCATCATGTGTGTCATAATAGCTCAATGCATAGTTAAATTTAGTTGGCCCAGGATTTTTAGGGGCTTTGCCTTCTTTTAGAAATGGTCAACATGGACAAAATCTCGAATAATGTACGTATTTGTAAACCCGGTATTGTAAGCTATACAAAAAATATTCAAACGATCACAGCAGTACTGTTTAACTGGACCATCTCTTTTTATAGACCTATAATGCACAGTTAATTACAGCATAACATTTTAAATAGCTTTGATTACACGCACCCTGTTATCGGCACACAACTGCACGTGGTGTCTGAAATACGCGTAACTTTTGCACCAGGAGAGCTTCTGTAATATTTCGGTACTGAAAACATTACAGGAAACAAGTAATGTCGACTGAAGGTGTGAGTATTTCTTCGGATTTGTTCATACGCGAAATGTTCATTACTTTTCATTTTTTTTCATATATCAAGAGATAAAATCTGGCTTCAAATGTTTATAGAGGTAAAAGAGGATTTTATGCAATTGTCAACGATATCAAGGACAGCTACGCAACAATTTGTTTGTGATTGTGCAAGTGAAGAGAAAAAAAAAAACATGCATTACATTCAATGACTTTTTCCATTCATTCTTCAACAAGCTATTCTTACAAAATCTTAGTATTTTACCTACTTTACATTAATCTAGATAAAAAGTTGTAAAAATACTGTAATTATGCATGTTCTTGTTTGATATAACGGAAACAGCTGAATACAGCAGGCCTAAGTGACAGTAAACCTTTTAAGAGCTGGTTGCCATATGGTGACTTTGAAATGTTTTTCTCTTTGCACGACTAGAAGGGGGAAAGAAAGAATAACGACTTCCAATCTGAGAAAAGTACAAACATGGAAATTTAACCACTAAGAAGGAATACCTTGGAAATTAACTCTAAAAATATAAGTCGTAGATTTTAACGAAATCTATAACACATAGAAGGTAGTAACGGTCAGGATGTGACTAAATTCATTTGAGTTAATATAGAAATATATTACAGCTTTGTTCAGAATGTTTGCGCGACAGCTAATGAGACAATAAACTATTTATATCTATCCATTCGTTAAGAAAAAGATTTCAAGTAGCTTACGGTTTACGAGTCTTCTGAACGAAGATGACTTCAACCGCTATTGCAAGAAAATATGCACATTACAATTTTAATTAAATACATTGAGGTCACATTTGATAAAATCAAAATGTTCTAAGCATTTTCCATGTAAAGGTTAGTTTAGGATGGGGGGATTTGCTTGAAAAACTTAGTGGCATAGTCTCGAAAGGCGCATGCGCACAGACACATGCGCACAGATACATGCGCATAGACATGCGCACAGACACATGCGCACTAGACATGCGCAACTTTCCTGAAATGCGGGTTTTTAATGAAGCAGGCCTCAAAACTGAAATCTGGACATCAAACTATTTAATGGAATACAATAGTTCCCCTACTATACTAATAAAGCTCATATCCATACGACATTTTTAGTTGGCACAGAATCAAACGTTCTAAATGTAAATTTGTTTACAATGAAATGTTGTTCTTACAACCAACACACTATTGTTATTATCTAACTGGTAGATAGCATCAGAAACTTCTATTTGTACTTCAACAGACATGAAATACTGTTCTTTCTTGATGCTTCGTAGCAACCCCCCCCCCCCCGGTGTCTTCTTATACTCACCCTTCTACCAACTATTTTTACCTTAACTTATTCTTCCCACTACTTGTTAATCGAGATAAACTTACACTAAATATTTACTTGTAGGTATAAAAAAACACAGCAGTCTAATGCGATAGTCAAATTTTTAAAAAGTGGATCACTATATGATATAGCGATTGTAATTTCAAATCACGGCCACAAGAAACAACTAATAGCAACTTTCACTTGAAATAGGATAAGTATTTAAAATTTCAGTTTAGTAAGAGACCTCAAAAACAACTATTTTTTCCAACGTATACTTAGCTTTTGCTTGAATTAAATCGTCAGTAAATATTAACAAATATAAAAATGTTCTTTTTGGACTCAGGAAGCCTTAAAACATATATTTCTGGTGAAATTTTGAGTAAATTAGACAAATCACGCAGTGCTTCAAGAAGAATGGGGTATATTGAAGTGTGGAGTGATGTCCCCTGAGGCTAAACAGGGGCACCAACCCCAGAAATCAACTATTCCCCCATACACCTTAAAATTCATTTACGGTAGAACACCAGTAGAAATATTAACTTAGATCGAATACGTCTATCTTGGGGAGGCAGCAAAGCGAGGACGGCAGGGGGAGAGAGAGAAAAAAAATGGTCAATAAATAGAACCCTCTGTAGAGCCCCTCCGCAACAATATTTCTCTTGCCCGCAACCCCTAAATCCTAAGATGTCTCACCTAACACCCCCTCCCTCCCCCAACAGTGCATAATCTCAGTCAAGTCTTGCTTCATTTCGCCAGGAAACCCATCTGGCTGGTATCCAAGCCGCATCACAGGGAAAACTACCCTTGTTTACATCCCTCCCTCCCCCGGATTTAACTTTTTTCTACCCCTCGGCTCGGTACGCAGGTGGGTTAACTCCAGACCTTAATAAGCATTATTTTTACAAAGCTACCCTACCGGATTTTTGGTAAGACCATGTCATTCCAGATGTACCCTTCCTTAGGGTGATATTACAGTGGAATACGCGCGTAGATGATGTTTCTGTATTTTCATTAGTAGCACAGCGAAAAAGTTTTCTTGCAGAGGAGATATTAATAAGTAAAATTTCTTGCTTGCATATTTAGTAGCATAATTCATTTAGTCTACCTGAGAAGTTTTCATTCTTTGTCATTTTCATTACAGTAAACGTTACGTCTTTTGCACTTAAACGACTTTCTTTATCCACTGGAAATTTACATACACCTCCTTATAACAGATGTCGCACAAAGAACACAATTTTTAAATTAAGCGCCTCTTTTGTTTGTAAGTTTGGCACACCTGAAGTTTAAGCAACTGTCATCTGTTTATATTGCGATTAGCGATTGTCATTGTCATTTGTGTGCTAAAATGGAGTAATACATGAAGCATTAACGCGTTTGGATTTTAAAAGTGCATTCAAGTACGGTAAATGCTATGTAGAGACCGTTCGAAGACTTCGTGTAATTTTTAGTAGGGGAAATGCACACAGTGTGTCAACACTGGTAAAAACATTTGAACATCAAAACACCTGGAGGTCCTCGTTCTCGTCGATCGGTAGAGAATATCGCTCTAGTGCGTTCACAAGTTTTTATGGCCACAATTTCAAGAATTCAATGTGCAAGAATTGTGGTTCTAACTGATGGGGCAACCTGCCACCCTGGCATGAAACAAGGTTGCTGGGAAAGATGCCCTGCTTGTCTCATCTATCGCAACGGTAATCAGAACTGGCCGCCGAGATACTGTGATCTGACACCATGTCAGCATGTTATTGGAAACACAAGGAGTCTGTTGCATATACTGCATTGTAAAGACAAAGTTTTAAGTTGTTTGTTTTTAACTGTGCATGTCGCACAGGGAACAAGCAGTTAGGTACTCACCGACCGAACTGGGGGCCAACATTGCCGCTGTCGAACGACGAGCTCGCTGTGATGTCCTCATCCCGGATGGCACCAGACTCCATTCCCAGTGGCGATATGCATTGCGCTGAAACACCAAACACACATTCACTTAAATTTCTGTTTTGTCCAGTGCTAGATGCACAGTGTAAACTCCAGCATCAGTAAAGGTATCTTAGAATATAGCAAATAGGAAATGGCCCAAGTGTGTATTCACAATCGATGCGTTAATAGAATTTTTAGGAAAATTTCCTAACCCCAAAGTACCCTTATATGGATTTTTTCAGCTATTTTTTATTCTCACCAATGGCTCTTATGCTTTTAATAAAATTCCAAAGCTGAAGAAATTTACATGACTAATAAAATGTGCGTCCTCAATTTTTGTTACAAATAGGCTTTGAAGTCCACTTAATTAGGAAATAATTTATATACCTAATTAGTAAACCATACTATAGTTACAGAATCTACGTCTCTTTGAAACAACAATATATTTAAATAACCTTTTCCCAACAGCTATTTCCGAGATATTCGTTGTTACTGGTTTGCATCTTTCAACAGTTTGTAGCTTTCAGTTGCTTATCTCGACGTCATACACATCGTATGGAATCTCAAAGCCAACATCAAGCGACTGGCTTTTAACCATTTAAGACTGCTGTATTTGAAAACTCATATTGTGAGGAAAACATCCCGAAAACCAAATGAATCATGAGTTAACACTTCAAAAAATGACAAAGCAAAACAATTAACGTAAATTTTGTAATGAGATCCACATTTTGTGGAGTAGTTTTTTGTCTACTTATTATAGTTTATAAGTTTTACAAAATTCATTCACAGGCTATTCAGGCTAAATTAAAGCTTTTGTTATCAACTATACGACTTAAATAAACATATGGTATTTTATTCAAATTCATTATACCTAATGTTGGAATATGAAAAAAGAAAGTGGTCTATATCTAACGGTTTACCAGTTATGCAAAAGTCGTCCAGAGTAAATACGACTACAGGGGCTATAGCCAGAAAATTCAAAATATGCATTTCATTTGCCATAAAAATATCTCAAACATGACATTTTAATCAAAATCGTTAGAGCCATTTTCAAGAAAATCAAAATTTTCGAAACATTTTCCATGTAAAGGGTAGTTTAGGGTGGGGCTATTTTCTTCAAAATCTTCGTGTCGCATGCTTGAAAGACACTAAACTTAAATACCAAATTCGGTTTTTAACCGACTTTTCGTTTTCGAGTTATGCTGTCCACAGACACACAAACACGGACTTTTTTCTAAAAATGCTTTTTTTTTTTTTTTTTTGATTCAGGGGGTCTCAAAACATATATTTCAGCTGAAATCTCGACATCGAATTTTTGGGTGGAATACAATACTTGCCAAAGTAGAAAGAAAGCCTGGTCGCCCAGGCACTGGTACTTGAAAGTAGGGCAAATAAGGGCAATATAAAAATGAATCCCATATGGTACTTAGAATTCTATGCGTACATTGCTCCTTTCAAATTCAGCTGAGTCTCAAGTCCCTGAAGAAGCAGGTGGGAGTGGAAAAGCAGTTCTTTCATTTTTTGTATTCCTTTTGCAACGCATCTTCTGCCATTCAGTAAATTAAAATGGGATAAATTCCTTTCGATCTCTTGCTCAATTTAACCGTCAAAAATTCCCCGTACCCACCGCCGCCGCCGCCGCCGCCGAAAGGAAGGAAGGAAGGTGTATATATAGCTGCTACAACAGCACTCAGTGAAATGAAATGAATTCGCTGAAAGACAGCTTTCGGATCATTTTCCGCTCTATTTAACTTGATGAATTCGCTCTGACAATTTTCAAAACACTTGGCGCTACAAAGGGAACAGAAGTTCGATGGGAAACTTCAGGTTGATCGGCGGCTCTATGCTCAAGACAGCTTGCACGCTTCAAGTATGCAATTTCAAATGACAGTTGCCTGGTTTAAACAATCCTGATCTCAGCCCATTCCTTTCAGGTGCACAAAGCTTCACCAAGAGCATGGGAGGAAGTCGGGAATACCTGCCAATGTGTGCGAGTGTGTTAACTTCGAGAATATAGAAGGACTTTCTAGCAGTTTTCATGCTCTATGAGGCGTATTACGAAAAAGCTCATCAGCTTTATGGGAGTCAAGCAGTGAAAACGTTCCTGCAAGAGAGTTATTAAAATAGTTTGACATTGGTATTGCATGTCTATTTTTAGGTTATAAAAACATTAATGTCTCTTTTGTTTTGTTAAATCGTGACCTTCCACATATATTGCTTGGAATCAAATATGTGCGGCATTTGTCTTATATTCTGATTGGTTCTGTGGTCTGGTGGTTAACCTTCAAATCAAAAAATTCATATGCACATATGTCCCAAAGTGTTTCCTTTTCGCATAATTAGTGTATTAGTGAAATGTCACACTCAGTGACTTTCCAGATTCATTACATATTACATTACACAGTTCATATGATAGAAAAACTTGTCGCGAGAGTTATCTCTGTAGATAAACAGGAATACAGCATGTAATTTGATCTTAATGTAAGTAATTCTAAGAAAAAAAATGTTTAATAAAATAGGTAAGGGCTTTGTAAATCCTTGTTAGTCTTTTAGTAATTTATAAATGAAATTAGAAGGTGTATTATAAGCGGTTATCTAACATAACCTTATTGACTTTTTCAATGGTGAAAGCATTATCAAAATCGGTTAAGATTTCCGTACTTCCACAAACAAAATTTCTCTCTTTATATTTATATATGCAATATTTGTTCTATCAATACACAGTTTCACTCGCCTTTATTTCGTTTTCCTTCGGGCGACTATATATCCCTTTTCCGAAGCACTGGAATAATTTACTGAACTGGTCTTTCGATAAAAATCATAAAACAATAGACAACCTCCTTATCCACTTTGGATGGAAAAAAGCGGCGCAAAATATTGGCTATACTCTCTTTAAATGACCAACTTTTACAATATCCAACTGCTGATAAAGCGATTGACAAAGTAAAGAAAAATTCTTGAAAGCACCCTCGAATACATAACTATGACGTAATAAAAAAAAGTGACGGAAGTTCTCATTCTGATAATTTCTGCTCGAGTCACGATAGTCTGTCATTTGCATTAGACATTAAGTTACAGGTCTTTAATTTTCCGGCAAGGTAATATTTAACAAAGTTTGTTCCCAGTTTGTGTCGTGATAAATTTATGTGTGGCAGTAATTATTTATTAAGGTCTGTTTCATATCGTCGGATTCCTCGACCGGACTGCACAGTTTTAATTTTTTATGCTCTGGTGGTTTTTCCTCTCTTTTGCCGCATGTTTGGCGCACTTCCACCATTCCTTGTCCAACCAGCTTAGTTAAAACTGGACAAATGATATTGCATCACGTGACACCAACGTAATTAGTAGTATTGTATTCCTACTAGTTATACAGTGCAAGTTCGCACGTGATTATTAGAGTACGATATGTGATACATTTTATTACTTTCTCTACTTCGTATAGGTGTCGAGATTTCACTGGAAATATGTGTTTGAGGCCCCCAGAAAAAAAAAAAAAGCCTTAGGTAGATGTATGTGCATCGGTCTGTGAATAGCATAACTCAACAACGAAAAGTCGCTTAAGAACCAAAGTTGGTATTTAAGTTTAATGGCTTTCAAGGACGCGACACGAAGATTTTGAAGAAAATAGCCCCACCCTAAACTACCCTTTCCCTGGAAGATTTTTCGTAAATTTTTATTTTCTTGAAAATGGTTCTAACGATTTTGATTAAAATGCCATATGTTTGACATATTTTTATGACAAATGAAATGTATATTTTGCAATTTCTGGCTATAGCCTATGTAGTACTGATTAGTCTGGATGAGTTTAGAATAACTCGTAAACCGTAAGAGATAGACAAAATCTTACAATACAAGAAATGTAGATCTTGCTAAAATACACAATTTATGTCTCAATAATTTTTTTATAGAGTGAAATATTTCGGAGATATTCCTTGTTTTGTGTGTCACTTTTGGAAAACAGAACTTTCTTCCAATGGAACATCGTTATTCATTTTTTATATGTTAAGTGTGCAAAGAGAACAGGATCTCAAAGGTTTAAAAGATTTGACTATCGCACGAAGCCTGTTGTATTCTAATATTCCTGTTACACCTAAAGGGAACTAAGCAATAAGATAATTTCTGCAAATGTTTATGTCAACTAACACGAAGAAGATATAAGGAATAAGAAGTTGTAAGAATAGAGAAGAATAGAGAAAGTTATGTAAGTGCAAGATTTTTCGTCGGAGTAGTTATATAAACTATATAAAAATAAGTGATAAAAGGCAGAGAAAGTTGTGCAAATGTAACAGGTTTCTTGGTCAGAGAAAGTAAGCATTATCGATGATAATATTTGTCCTTAGCTGTACACTAAATGATGGACGCAGGAAGTGAAATAAAAGTCCTTTGAGTCACGCGTGGAAACTATTTTCTGTTTCCTAGGAGACCATATAGAAGGGAAGTGAATGTTATTGAAATTGATGCCCTACAAAATATGAGCGTGCCCATTTGATATTCCGGCAGGAAGCCAGTGATTCTTCTTTGTTATCCCATTCCATCGCATTTGCATCTCTGGCCCTGATATGTGGGACACTAGAGAATGTCACCAGCTCGGTGATTGATGGCGCACGGACCCCTATAAAGATGTAATCAAGTCTTTTTGATGCCAGGCCCTCTTTTCTCACAGGTTGTCTCCTTCGGCCACTTCCTCCTCCTCCTCCTCCTCATGTCTGCAAGAGGTCTTCAAATAAATTACTCGAGGAGGCACCCAAAGCTTGGTGCGGCGATTTCACCAGGAGGTCTTTAACGGCTGGTCGACGAAGACCAGAATTTATATCTCACTTTTCTTTTCTTTGTCCGCCCTCTTGCTTCGGAGTAACAGCACCTGCTCTCTGTTTCTCCTTATCTTCACGAGGAAAATGTACACGTTAACACGAAAGGTTTGGAGATACAGCGTAAAACTAAACAATATACGCATTTTCCCTTTAAAATTTCTCTACTCGTATAGTAGCAGGGTTGCCAACCCGTACGATAATTATGGGGGTATACGATAATTTGAATATTTGTATACTCATGGCTCTCAACCCTTACGATAATTTCGATGCCGGCGAAATAACATTTTCACTGGTTTGTCAAGCCAGCGAAATGAAATTAATTACAAATAACGACAGCACTTTTACCCTCATACCTGTCTCCAACTCTTTAAGGCAACCATTTCATATCGTACTAAACCTCCTGTTCTTTATCCTCTTATTGCCAGTGTGCCCAGATCTGGTAATCTCAATGAAGAAGGCACTGTTCAGAAAATTGATGATGAATGGAGAAAACTCAGAATACGTGATATTTCGTGTGAAATAAAGAACATGCCTGAACCTGGCAGTTTCTGGAGTGCTGTTAAACACATGTCACCTTGGTGGAAATACTGATTTTAAAGAACTGGCGGAGGTTGCACTATCAGTGATTTCATTGCCCCACAGAAACACTTCTTGTGAAAGAGTTTTTTCCAAACTAGGTTTAATAAAAACCAAAATTAGAAACAGATTGGTGCTAGATACGGCAAATGAACTTATTCGGTCGTCTCAGCTTATGAAAGAGTGTGGCGGGTTCGAAAATCTATAAGCGAGGTGTTAAGAACAAATTTGTATAATGCTGCAACATGTGAGGAAGATGTTGAACTTTCAGATAAATAGTGCGAGAAATATAAGTCCTAAAGTTGAAATACTGGTTGAGATCATCAATCTTGTAAGTGGATACCATAAACATCAATACTATTACATTTTCATAAGTGTTATGCTGATACATTTATTGTTGTAGCATGTAGTTTATGAAGTACGATAATTTTGAATCCAAATCTATAATTTTGAGTGGCTGGTACGATAATTTTACTTTTAAACATTGGCAACCCTGTATAGTAGTAACTAAAGGAGGTATTGAATTTTCTGGCTATAGCCCCTGTAGTCCTATTTACTCTGGACGACTTTTGCACAACTAGTAAACCGTTAGAGATAGACCAAGTCTTACTATACAAAAATGTAGATCTTGCTAAATACACAATTTATGTCCAAATAAATTTTCTTGTAGGTTGAACCATTTCGGAGATATTCCTTGTTATGTGTGTGAGTTTCGGAGAACATAACTTTCGTGAAATGGAACATCGTTGTTCATTTTTTATATGTTAAGTGTGCAAAGAGAACGGGATCTCAAAGCTTTAAAACATTTGACTATCGCACAAAGCCTACTGTATTCTAATATTCTCCTTGCACCTACAAGGAAATAAGCAATAAGATAATTTGTACAAATGTTTATCTCAACTAACACGAAGAAGATATAGGAATAAGAGTTTGTAAGAATGGTTAGTACAAGAGTAGAGAAAGTCATGTGAGTGTAACACGTCAGGTTTTTATATATGGGGCCTCAAAACAATGTATCATGGTGAAATCTCGACATCGAATATTAATTGTGTAACTAAATATTCTTAATTACAATTCTAATTCTTGGTTGTTTTTAAATCTCTGCGAAACAGACAAACGTCCAGGATAAAGGTTACTCTGTATTTTTCCCAGATTTTTTCCTCGATATTAGAACAGTGCGAAAAGATTGCTTTAACTAGAAGCAAATTTAATTAAGGACAGACTTCTTTTACTAACGGTTCTTGTGCGGAAATTTTATGGATTCGTCGATCTGCCCTCCCTCTAGCGAATGATTTTTGAAGCAAGTCTCTGAAAACCCGAGGCGTTACGGGGAAGTTATCGGCATCTTTAAAGCGATCATGGACGGAATATCAATTGTGTCAAATCCCCGCCTGCGTGATATAGAATAACAGAAAGAGAGAGAGAGAGAGTAAGAGAGTTCTTTAATTCTACACTTCCTTTTTAAGATTAGCGCATTACGGAACCAGGTCGATAAAACAGTCTCTCAGTCGGCAAGAAAATGTGAGCTGATGCTCTTACAAAACTCCACGAAGATAATACTTGCCTTGGAATAGCTTAATTTCAGATACCGTTAAGGGAAGAACAAATGCCAAAAATTGACAAAAAATCAATTTAGTATTTTTATTTATATTTTACGAGTACTTACTATGTATATATTTTCCTTTTATATCTTTTAGCACTAAGTAACAAATCCGAATTCTCTCTATTCCACTATTATTGTTTGCTAACCTTGATGGTAGCCCTTAAATACCGGGGGGGGGGGGGTGGAGTATTTTATTTCTTGTTTTATTGACAGAATAAACAGAAGTCAGTTTTGGACAATTCTCGACATAAAAAAATGAATACTCCAAACATATGATAAAAGTATTGCAAAATATGTATGAAGAAACAGGTAAAAAAATTATGACATGGACGATTTTAAAAAAGATTTGATTAGAATGTCATATGTTTGAAATATTTTTATGACAAATGAAATGTATATTTTGAATTTTGCGGCTGTAGTCCCTGTAGTCGTAATTACTCTGGACGACTTTTGCATAACTGGTAAACCGTTAGAGATAGACCAAATCATACTATGCAAAAATATAGATCCTGCTAAAATACACAATTTATGTTCAAATAAATTTTCTTGTAGGGTGAACCATTTCGGAGATATTCCTTGTTATGTGTGTGAGTTTCGGAAAACTTAAATCCTTCGTGAAATGGAACATCGTTGTTGCATTTTTTTAATATGTTAAGTGTGCAAGGAGAACGGAATCTGAAAGCTTTAAAACAATTGACTAATGCACAAAGCCTACTGTATTGTAATATTCCCCTTGTACCTACAAGGAAATAAGCAATAAGATAATTTGTATAAATGTTTATCTCAAGTAACAGGAAGAAGTTATAGGAATAAGAGTTTGTAAGAATGTTTAGCACAAGAGTATTTTTAATATTTATAAAGAGGATATTCTTAGAGAAGTAAAACGAATCAAACTAAATAATTATAATATGAATATGCTGCTCTTTGGAGATGACTAATAATTACACAAACAAATGAAGAAGGTTTACAAAAAATCTGATGTGTTGCACTCACATGACTTTCTCTACTCTTGTACTAACCATTCTTACAAACTCTTATTCCTATATCTTCTTCGTGTTACTTGAGATAAATATTTATACAACTTGTCTTATTGCGTATTCCCTTGTAGGTGCAAGGGATTGGGAATACAGTAGACTTTGAGCGATAGTCAAATTTTTTAAAGCTTTGAGACACACCCACACCCACCCACACCCACCCACACACCCACCCACACACCCACCCACACCCACCCACACACCCACCCACACCCAAACCCACCCACACACACAGACACCCACACACCCACCCACACACACACAGACACCCACACCCACCCACACACCCACCCACACCCACCCACACACACCCACACCCACCCACACCCACCCACACAACCACACCCACACACCCACCCACACCCACCCACACCCACACACACACCCACACACACACACTTCGTTTAGCAACATCTAGAGGACAAACATACATTAATTTTAATTTATTTGGATTTACTTATTGGTATAATAAGAATAGCTGAATATAATAGGCTTTCGCAACAATCAAATGCGTTAAGAGCTAGTCACTATGTTATGGTTCTGTCCTCATAACCAGGAGGGGAAAAACTAAAAAGCTATTTTCCATTTGAGAAAAGGTGTAAATATTGGAAAATAAAGCGATAACAAGGAATATTTTGGAAATAGTATTTTACAAGGTGATCGGGAGCCGGGCAGTCGGAATGGTAAACAGACTAACAAATATTTTGTGTGTTAGCGACACTGTCCATTGGCGCGAACATGTGAGCGCCACCAGTGTGCCGGAACGTCATCGCATACATCCAATAAATCTACTGACATGGAACTGCCGCCTTTAAGCAGTTAAAAACCATCGGTCTGGGCCGGGTAGCAATTCCTGGGATCGGTAGACCAGCGGCTAACTAACTGAATCATCCACACTGACGCATAAGCAGTTTAAACAGGATAAGCACTAACAACAGATAAGAAATTAACAGCTATACAATAGACCGCTCTCATTAGCTAGCGTCAGTGACACTAAGCTCAGTCGGTCGGTCGGTCGGTCGGTCGGTCGGTCGGTCGGTCGGTCGGTCGGTCGGTCGGTCGGTCGAAGTGTTCGGATCGGTGCACTTGGTGTGTTTGGTTTTTTGTAGTGTTTAAGGCCCACTTTTACTACATACGGCACCACAGGCGGTGACACGGATGATACATGGAATGAAGATGGAGCACCGGTGGAATGAGGTGGCGGGGGAAATCGGAGAACCCGGAGGAAGCCCGCCCCTCGTCCACCACAAATCTCACATGCGGTTGCCTGGGATCAAACCCGGGCCGCTTTGGTGAGAACAGAATGATCTAACCAATCGCGTAGGGCGCGGCCGGCTGTGTTCGGTGTGTTCGGGCCGGTGTGTTCGGTGTGTACGGGTCGGTGTGTTGGTGTCGGTGTGTTCGAGTCGAAGTTTTTGGTGTGTTCGAGTCGATGTGCTTGGGTCGGTGTGTTCGAGTCGGTGTGTTCGAGTCGGTGTGTTTGGTGTGTTCGAGTCGAAGTTTTCGGTGTGCTCGAGTCGATGTGTTCGGTGTGTTCGAGTCGGTGTGTTCTAGTCGGTGTGTTCGGTGTGTTCGAGTCGGTGTGTTCGGGTCGGTGTTCGGTGTGCTCGGTGTATTCGGGTCTGTGTGTTCGGTGTGTTTGAGTTGGTGTGTTCGAGTCGGTGTGTTCGGTGTGTTCGAGTCGGTGTGTTCGGGTCGGTGTTCGGTGTGCTCGGTGTGTTCGGGTCTGTGTGTTCGGTGTGTTCGAGTCGGTGTGTTCGGGTTGGTGTTCGGTGTGCTCGGTGTGTTCGGAGTGTTCGGGTCTGTATGTTCGGTGTGTTCGAGTCGGTGTGGTTGGTGTGTTCGACGTGTTCGGGTCGGTGTGTACGGTTTGTTCGAGTCGGTGTGTTCGGTTTGTTCGAGTCGGTGTGGTCGGTGTGTTCGGCATGTTCGGGTCGGTGCGCTCGGTGTGTCCGAGTCGGTGTGTTCGGTGTGTTTGGGTCGGTGTGTTCGAGTCGGTGTGGTCGGTGTATTCGGCCTGTTCGGGTCGGTGTGTTCGGCGTGTTCGGGTCGGTGTGTTTGATGTGTTCGAGTCGCTGTGTTCGGTGTGTTCGAGTCGGTGTGTTCGGTGTGTTCGGTGTGTTCGAGTCGATGGTCGGTGTGTTCGGCCTGTTTGGGTCGGTATGTCCGGCGTGTTCGGGTCGGTGTGTTTGGTGTGTTCGAGTCGCTGTGTTCGATGTGTTCGGGTCTGTGTATTCGGGTCGGTGTGTTTGCTGTGTTCGAATCGGTGTGTTCGGGTCGGTGTATTTGGGTCGGTGTATTTGGTGTGTTCGAGTCGGTGTGTTCGGTGAGCTCGGGTCAAAGGGTTCGGTGTGGATCAGTGTTTGTCGGTTGGGTAGTGGGTTGGTCTGTTCGGTGTGTTCGTTATGTGGGTCCCTGTATTCTGTGTGTACGGTCGGTTTATCGGTGAGTTCGGTGCGCTCGACGTGTTCAGTGTGTTTTGGTGCTTGGTGTAGTCCGTGTGTTGTTGGTGAGACGAAAAGTGTTCTTCGAACGAGTCTGTTCCGTTGGACGGGAGAGCAAAGGTTTTGAGGGAGTAAGCACCTCGAACAATTAAATCTTTTGTGTTTACTCCCTGACCCCAGCCCTCGGGAGGGAGGGTTCAGATTAGAGGACACGATACTAAGGATGGTGGGACCTGAGGGATAGACGACAGCAGGACGACGGACTGTGTTCGATTCCCCATAAAGTGAGCAGTCCGGAAGAAGAGGCTAAGTCGGGCTGCCCATTTCGTAAGACCGTTACGTCGCGGAAGAAATTCAATTTCCTGATAATTTGTGCTAATTCACACGATTGAAGTGGCTGACGTTGAAAGTTCAACTAAGTTAGGTATTAAGTAACAGTTGAAGAACTGAACCAAATAACAGTATAGTGCCCTTCCGTTCTGTTCGCACGAACAGGAATAGCAACATTTTATTATGCACTCACATTACTTTCTCTACCCACTGTTTTACAAACCTCTCTTCTGTCTACTTCGCATTAAACGAGTAGACGTCGGCAGAAATGTCTTTATTACAAGTTTCCTTACAGCTACAATGAGAGTAGGAGTATACAGTTGCCTTCAGGGATAACCAATGGTTTTAGAGTTGTTCGCCATGTAATAAATAGTTTTGACATTCCGTTCTCCTGGCATGTACAGGATATAAAAAAATCGATTAACGACTATATATTTGTAGAAAATAAAACCATTGGGAAATTCCAAGACACATAAGGAATACTAAGGGCATGCTATACGTCACAAAAAAAATAAAATTATAGCTTCAAACACTAAAAACATACGCTTGAATAACAAACCGAACTGAAAACTAGAAAATAACTTTTTATGAAGAGTTTGTTCTACATCGTCATAAAGTCCACTGGTTCATTATAATTTAAAAAATTAAATCATAAGTTATATTAACAAAATAATACATTTTATTGTGGGTGTGCTTTCTAAGATATTCCTATCACATCTTTAATTTTATAAATAGCTAACAATGAACTATTTCTAACATTTGATGTCAGGCACCCCACGCTGCTTACTTTCTCTATTAAGTAGAGCAAATATTATATTCCACCCAAAATTCAACGTCGAGATATCATCGGAAATACGTTTTGAGGCGCCAGAATAAAAAAAGGGCATTTTTAGAAAAAGGTCTCTGTGTGTGTCTGTCAGTCTGTGGACAGCATAGCTCAAAAACGGAAAGTTGGTTAAAACCAAAGTTGGTATTTAAGTTTAATGTCTTTCAAGGATGGGACACGAAGATTTTGAAGGAAATAGCCCCACCCTAAACTACCCTTTACATAAAAAATTTTTCGACAATTTTGATTTTCTTGAAAATGGCTCTAACGATTTTCATTAAAATGTCACATGTTTGAGATATTTTTATAACAAATGAAATGTATATCTTGAATTTCCTGGCTAACGCCCCTGTAGTCGTATTTACTCTGGACGACTTTTGCATAACTGGTAAACCGTTAGATAAAGACCAAATCATACTATGCAAAAATGTAGATCTTGCTAAAATACACAATTTATGTCTGAATAAATTTTCTTGTAGGGTGAACCATTTCGGAGATATTCCTTGTTATGTGTGTGAGTTTCGGAAAACTTAAGACTTTCGTGAAATAGATCATCGTTGTTCATTTTTTTTATGTTAAGTGTGCAAAGAGAACAGAATCTCAAAGGTTTAAGACATTTGACTATCGCACAAAGCCTACTGTATTCTAATATTCCCCTTGCACCTACAAGGAAATAAGCAATACGATAATTTGTACAAATGTTTATCTTAACTAACACGAAGAAGATATAGGAACAAGAGTTTGTAAGAATGGTTAGTACAAGAGTAGAGAAAGTCATGTGAGTGCAACACATCAGATTTTATCTTAGGCGTGCAAAGAGAAAGGGATCTGAAAGGTTTAAAATATTTGACCATGGCTCAAAGCCTATTGAGATAAACTTTTGTACAAATTATTTCCTTCTAGGCACAAGGGAAATATTAGAATACAGTAGGCTTTGTGCGATAGTCAAATCTTTTAAAGCTTTGAGATCGCGTTTTCTTTGCACGCTTAACATATAAAAAATGAACGAAAGTTTTGTTTTCCGAAACTGGCACAAATGACAGGAATATCGCCGAAATGGTTCACCCTACAAGAAGTCCAGAGTAAATACGACTACACGGGTTACAGCCAGAAAATTCAAGATATACATTTCATTTGTCATAAAAATATCTCAAACATATGACATTTTAATCAAACTCGTTAGAGCAATTTTCAAGAAAATCAAAATTTTCGAAAAATTGTCCATGTAAAGGGTAGTTTAGGGTGGGGCTATTTTCTTCAAAATGTTCGTGTCGCATCCTTGAAAGACTTTAAACTTAAATACCAAATTTGGTTTTTAACCGAATTTTCGTTTTGATAGACGTAAGTTTCATTAGCTTATGACAGAGCTAACCTCTTGAATTCTGACTTGGCACACGTATTACTGCCGTTAAATATACGAGTCGAAAAATGATTTTCTGTGACGGATGAGAGACGGTAGGCTATGAGTTATATGATGTTGGCAAATATAAGCATGGGTTGCAACGTCGTCATCCAAGTACGTAGGGACGTAAAAACCTCATACACCAGAGGTGATATATGAACCCTACAAGACAAAATACACAGCCTAGGGCTAAACAAGTATATTGTTGCTTGTAGCAGTAGGAAGAGAAGAAACCGCCATGAAGAAGGTTTATGCACGATACGGAACCCGGCCAAGCCGGATCAAATGAACCGTAACGGGTTGCCGATGATGCCGGGGGAAATTCGTAACTCAGTCTACAAGCCGTAGTTCGCTTGTTTCTATTATATCCTGAGAGAAAGACAGAGAAACAAAATCTCCGTAACCCTCTCATCGTTTTTCTCTCCACCCTGGTAGAGAAATTTCATACAAGACGACGAACGAAGAAAATAAAAAAGAGAAAGACTCTGGTATTTTAAGGTCTACAGTAAACCTGTCTTCAGTTTCCTCGATGCTGGTATATTACGTATTGGATTTCTGGAGCGCCGTCTCCCGTAAGCAACAACCTTATTTCAAAGGAAATGTTAGACACGAAAAAACCTGCAGTTTCGATCAAAGACATAATATATCTTGTGATTCAGAAACTGTTTCACAGTAAATTTCTCGCTGGATTACGAGAATGAGCTGAAGCCCCGTCTTGCATGTTGATAAGTTGCGAATTGAACTTTTCAGCTGGTTCCAAAAAGGAGAAATCTTACAATTCTTCAAAGCATTCCTCCATATATTTTCATCAGTGTGGTTTGCACCGAAGTTGTCTTTTTTTTTTTTTTGTCATTGTTCCATTTATATCCCGCCTTTAATTGCAGAGGTCATATTGGCGGCCTTGCCTATTGGCAAAAGGTGTTACTTGTTTACGTTGGGTTTTTCTATCTTTGGGGTTTTATTATTTGAATTCACACACACATTCACACTTTCATTCATACTTCCAGACTCAGGGAAGGATGAGGAATAATCTTGGCTGGAGAAAAATGCCTACCCCCCTGCCGGGAATCGAACCCGGGACCCCTAGCACAGCAGGCAGGTACTCTATCAACTGCGCCACGGGGCCAGCCAAGGATGCATTTGAGGTTGGATACATTAGTAAGATAGAATATATGGTAGTTGAATGAGATCGGCACAATTTGGAAATAAACGGTAAAATAATTAACCTAGTAGAATAATTGAATTTGAACCCGGGACTTCTTAAACGTGATCTTTCTGCTGCACCTTAAAACTCCGTGACACGAGCGTGATGTTTGAACACTGAAAACTTTGTCAGAGAAGTAACCCTTTCCCTAGACTCAATAATAGTTCCGTCTTGTGTCGCCCATATTAATTAACAATCCGGGGAACGTTGGCCCAAGGCTGTTCCAAACTTTGCTGATGGGACACGTCAAGAGGAAACTTGTCCCCTTCTCAAATCAACACAAACTCTGCTAGATGGCTGACATTAACCGTTGTAATATTTAACTCGTGTGCTTAAGCACAGACTGCATGACTCCCAGTATTTGGTCAAGATAACCACCCACTCTCTTCCAATGGATCTATCTTAAGATGGGGGAAGGCTACAACTGCTTTGTGGATTCAATGTAAATGTAAAAATCTGATGTGTTGCACTCACATGACTTTCTCTACTCTTGTACTAACCATTCTTACAAACTCTTATTCCTATATCTTCGTGTTAGTTGAAATAAACATTTGGACAAATTATCTCATTGCTTATTTTCTTGTAGGTACAAGGGAAATACGGGAATACTATGGTTTTGTAGTCAAATGTTTTAAAGCTTTGTTCTCTTTGGACGACTAACATATAAAAATGAACAACGATGTCGCATTTCACGAAAGTTTGTTTTCCGAAACTGAACCAAATAAAAAGGAATATCTCCGAAATGGTTCACTCTACAAAAAAAAAAAAAAAAAAAAAAAAAAAAAAAAAAAAAAAAAAAAAATTCGACTTACACCGTGTGCCTTAGCGAGATTTGGTCTATGCCTTATGGTTTAGGAGTTATTCAAAAGTCGTCCAGAGTAAATACGACTACACGTGCTATAGCCAGAAAATTCACGACATACATGACTATATTTCAGTGTTGGTAAAGAGACGATAAGGGATGACTTCCTTCAGTTAGCCCTGGTAATTTACCGCCCTCTTTAATGTGAACATGCACACTAAATACTGAACAATTTGGCGTTTCCTTTAATTTCGCAAAGTTCCATACCACTAATATACCTTTTAATGCCAATACTAATCGCTGACTTGGTATATAAAAAATAAATCGCTAAATTTGTTAGCAAAGTATTTTTTCCTTAACAACGGAACTACGACTTCACTTGTTCCTCGAAACGACACGAAACGATGTTAGGCTTGTCATAAGGAAAGCTCCCAGCCTAGACAATTTTATTGCACGATTCTTTATTATCTAGTTTTGCTTTCTGGGTATTTGTACCTCATTATAAACTCTTATTCTCCTATCTTCATATTAGTCGACATAAATATTTCTAAACATCATCTTAATGCTGGTTTTCTTGTAGGTGCAAGGAGAATATGGGAATACAGAAGGCTTTGAGTGTAGTCAAATGTTTTGAAGCTTTGGAACTCCCTTTTCTATGCACAATCAGCTCTTCCTCTGTCTCTACAGGAGCCTCAAACTCTTCCTTCATCCCCAGAGGACAAAGTGCAATGGAGTCAAATCCGGTGATCGTGGAGGCCATGTGATTGGAGCACCTCGGTCTATCCATCTCCCAATCAAGTTTTGGAGCTCTTAATACTACTACTACATACTATTAAGCTTTACATCATTACAGAATGATTGAAACCTCTCCGGTCTGACACTTAAAAACCATCGCTCTGGTCACCAAAAAGGAAGCGATTGTTTATTTGCACTAAATTCATCAACAACACTCATTTGTCTTCCAGCGGTTGAGTGTCGTCTCAGCCTACTGTATCTTACCTAACTGAAGTCCTTTCTTTGTGGGCATTTTAGGTAAGCCGGAAAGCCTAATATGAATAGAGGCAGTGTGTGTTCCGACAGAGCCGACAGAAAACACGGTGTGGCAGTGAAAATGAATGGAGATTTATGGAAATGCTTGGTGCGTGTGACCAAATTGGGGGTAGTGCGTTAAGTTTTGTTGGGGTGGTGCAGGAACTACCGGAGCGTGGAACCCCTTCCAGCACCTTAACATGCGGCGGCTTTGGGAATTACCACGAAGAATATGCTAAAGCGGTTGGCTTAAATTTTGGACCTCGAGTTAATATCAATGATAAGCTCAAATAAGCCAGGGTTCTGCACCCAAGACGTCTAATTTCAGGTATCTTTTCAATCTGTAATGCCTTTTGAGAACACAAACACTGGAGTAGTATATATTCTACCCCAATCTACCATGTAGGGAAGTATGGTATTCTACTAAAATATTCGATGTCGTGTTGTCACTGGCACCCCAAAATAATGGACAGTCTGGTGTGTTGCACTCAGCTGACTTTCTCTACTCTTGTACAAACTATTCTTACAAACTCTTCGTGTTAGTCGAGATAAACATTTCCAGAAATTATCCTATTGTTAATTTCATTATAGATGCAAGGGGATATAGGAATACAGTATTCTTTGAGCGATAGTCAAATGTTTTAATGCTGGTCGGTATATGAAGGCATTGAAACTGCATTCTCTTTGGCCGGTCAAGAGCTAAAAAGATGAACGACGTTCCATTGTAATTGGACTATTTTGTTATTTGGTCATAATATGTTTGTTGCATAAAATCGTTTTCTACTTCATTTTCAATAGTTGTCTAGTTAAATACCTACGATACATAAATATAATAATCAAAATATCTTAGTGTCACGGAGTATTTACTCTTTTACCTATACTATCTCCAATTGTGAACGTCTAGATTTCAGTATAAGAAAGATACAAATATCCTCAGGTGCTGTTAGAAATCTTCCACCTCGGTTTGTCGTTTTTTGGGTAAAGATCATCCATCACGTCCACCACAGCAAGAGGGGAGTGCAGAATGAGTAATCGAACACACAACGTGGAAGGGAAGAAAATGCGGGCAAAAAATGACATACCTAACCTAATTTATAAACCTTGTTTGGGAGCTTCTTCCTTGGCATTTAAAAATGAATTACGCAATTCTTTTATTAGTGAAGGTTCAGGTTTGTTGATAGACTAAGAGGCGAAAATGTTCAAAAGTTGACAGGCGTATTTTTTGTGCACTCTTATTAATTATAATTTATATAAATATAGCCAGTATTTGAGAATAGTTTACTAGCATCTGTGGCTTGCATTTGGTAGGCCGTGGGTTCAACCCCCTTGGTCGGCCTTTATCTTTTACCGTAACGAAATGCATAATGAATTTCGATTCACTATAAATAGACAAGAATAAACATATGTAAGAATAGTTTCTAAAGAAAGTCATACGAATGCAGCATATCAGATATGCATTTTCTTCATATTTTTGTACTTCTCTCGCGAAACACCTGTTGTTAAAGTGATTTGACTTCTGGCCACTGAAATTTATGGTCCTGGGCTTGTCTCCTAGAGGCGCACTGTTCAATACACTACATATAGAAGGTAGATCATAGCCACGTGGTCACAGATATTTTGAAACTGCCCGATCTGGCTAGCTGGAATATAAAGCACGCAATGGCGAAACTTTGGTCACTGCACCGAAGGATTCATTACCTAATGTTACAATGTGGCCACTGGATGGCCCCGTCTGGTGCATAAACACACACAAAACAAATGTTTGGGTTGGCAGGCCTGCACAGAGCTCGTAAAACATTTAGCCAGTAATTAAAAATGATACCCTGGCGCAGATTTTAAAGTCTCGACGGTTGCAAGCCATGCAATTTATGACCCAATAATTTTCTTCCGGCAGCCTTTATTTATTTAGCTGTTCGTACGTTCATATTCTAGCACGTTTATCGTAAGGAAGGCTAGCTTTACTCTACCTGTGTTATTGCGTCTATATTTCAAAATGGTGACCGCCATTATTAGACAGTTGAAACATCAGCCTCGTCTTAAACTCGACAGGCGGCGCTGACGTGAGCAATGGATGCCATTAGTAGAGATCGTAAGGAATTCTGTTTCACAACTATATAACTGATGGTTCAGGCTTTCTTAAGTATTACTGTCGTAGGATTCTCTCCGTTGTAGCACTAGTTGTATCACTTAGTGTGTTTACATAACCTCTGAACTGTGTAACAACCGTGAACCGATTGTTACATAGGTTATGTATGAATTACACATCAGTTCTTTCTGCAAACGTTCTACTAATTGGAAACAGTTTCAAATATTCATCTTATTTATTGTGACAGCAGCAAAATTATACCGATCATTACTTTCCTTTTACTTTCTCTATTGCATGCAGCAAGTTATATTCCATTCAAAAGTTAAATCTCGAGATTTAAGTATGTTGTTGTTGTTGTTTGTTTTTTTTATATATATAAAGAAAAAGGTCCGTGTATGTACCTGTGTCTGAGTCTGTTTGTCAGTCTATGCACAGCGTAACTCAAAAACGAAGAATCGCCTGGTATTTAAATTTAATGTGTTTCAAGGATGTGACACAAAGATTTTTAAGAAAATTGATCCACCCTAAACTACCCTTTACATCGTAAATTTTTCGAAAAATGTCAATTTCCTTGAAAATGCCCTAACGATTTTGATTAAAATGCCCTATGTTTGAGATATTTTTAAGACAAATTAAATGTATATCTTGAATTTTCTGGCTATAGCCTCTGTAGTCGTATTTACTCTGGATGATTTTTGCATAACTGGTAAACCGTTAGAGATAGACCAAATCTTACTAGTGAAAAAATGTAGGTCTTCCTAAAACACACAACTTATGTCCAGATAAATTTTTTGTAGAGTGAACCATTTCGGAGATATGCCTTATTTGTGTGAGTTTTGAAGAACTTAAACTTTTGTCAAATGGAACATCGCTATTCATTTTGTTATGTGTTAACCGTGCAAATAGATGGAATTTGAAAGCTTCAAAACATTTGACTATCGCTCAAAGTGTACTGTATTCTCATATTCTTCTTGCACCTACAAGAAAATAAGATAATTTCTACAAAAGTTTATCTCGACTGACACGAAGAAGATACAGGAATAAGAGTTTGGAAGAATAGTAGGTACATGATTAGAGACAGTCGTATGATTGCAACACTAAAGGTCCTTTCGGACAATTTATGGGTCTTGAACTTCCGAGTCATCCAAATTTCTTACTGGGCTGAGAATAAGCCGTGCAATTTTGTTTACTAAGTTGGCTACAACAATTTTCCTTTTATACGAATACACTTCAATGTAATGCTGATGGTTAGAAGACTAACATAAAATATTTTACAATTCAACACACCGAGTTTTATCATATAGAAAAATGAATGGGGAACATAAAGGCTTTATTCCTGTAATATTTGGAGCATAGCACGTTGATATTTCACGTCTAAGCTATATTAAAACACTGGCTTTAAGTACGAACATTAATGCTACCAAAGTGCCCTTTGCAACATTATGTAAATAGCTATTGTTCTTCCTTAATTTCCCTATCTGATTTTCTCGCTCGGCTCCGCTGGGGGTGGATTAGTGCCATATAAAATCCTTTCTTTTATCGCCTCGTGTTTCAGCATTTCTCCAAAGTGTAACAACTGGATTACAACTTGTGCACACGAGTTTGTTAAATTTAGATTAAACAGCCAAAAATAGAATTATAAATTCTGTGTAGTCCTCTAATTGGAATTTCCTTTTTAATTTGGTAAATAGTTTATTGTAACAAAACGAAAAACGTCCAATTACCTTTCCTGTACCTATTTTTCACCAAATACAGTTCTCTTCTACTGAAGTTAACACAGTCTACAGCCTTTCGTGATATTGCAATTCACAACCATTTTCTTCTCCTAGCCTTGGCTCACTCCCTTCACTTTCTCTGTCGCTCAAACACTGACAATAAAATCACTTCGTACTCGTTAAAACTTCTTCACTTCGACGCAACGTATCTTTCACGGCTGCCTCCGCAAACTTTTATACCTGCGAAGAAGTAGCCATATCTTTCTCGAACTTCTTCAAACAAGCCGGCACCTGGACACTTATCGAATCATGTGGAAAAAGCCCCTTTTGTTTGCCACTTCATTGTTGTTAGTCACATGTCTATCCGCGTGAGTGGTGTCGCATTGTCATTGTAAGCACAATGAAAATATTTTAAACAATGGTATAACCTCTATTGCCATTCGCATAAAAGATAACATAACTTTCTCACAAACTGCTAAAGGTAAACAGACATTAGGTGAAAGGTGAACATAAAGGTAAACTTTAAACCTTCTTTAGGGGAAGTTTTACTCTATAATTTCTATTGTTCTTAATCAGAAGTGAATTCTTTCCTGCAAATACATATGAGTTTATATTCTCCATTTTCACTTTCTCACCCACCCACATTGTACATACATTTTTACTGAATCAACCTACAGTAAATACAGCCACTCATTCCATTCAAAATTTCGATATTGAAATTTCACTGGAATTAGATTTTGAGATCCGGTGAATCCGAAAAAAAAAGTATTTTTAGAAAAAGATAATTTGTCTGTGAACAGCATAAATAAAAACGAAAAGTCGGTTAAATATCAAGTTTAGGTTATCTCTATCTCAGGCTTCCCTTCAAAAATTCGGATTTTCTCAAAAATTGCTCTAACATTTAGGATTAAAATACCACATATTTAAGATATTTTCAGGACAAATTTTATGTATATATTGAAATTTCTGAGCATCGGCTCTGAAGTCTGTATGCGTTTTACATAACTGGACAGCTAAGAGATAGAAAAAAAAGCTTACAAAGTTCCGACGTGCACAATTGCTTCTAAATTTACGCTGGAAACTACAATTTCAAGTCTTAGTATTCCAATATTTAATATGTAATATCAGAAAACACTGAAGGATACATCTAACGGGTTTAGCAGGAATTAAATACAAGTAAACCATACTTTCTGAGTTCACTTAACCTAAAAAGCTATTAAAATAAATGGTTGAATATAGAACTTGTCATATATGACGTTTGTTTCTTCTTCATCTTGTATTAGAGACGTCGAAGGAAAGGCTCGCTGCAATGAACACGTTTGCAGTGAAGATTAAACTTCCCTCGGAGAGAGAAAAGCATACAGCATTCGGGTTTTGGCGAGTGCTCCTTCATCGTAAATGAAACAGTGACTGTCCGTTGTTTCAGGACGGCCGCCCATCTGGTGCTGGGCGAAAACATCGATCAGTTGGTTTTAGCCAAACTCCGCCCGGCTACGAGGGCTCACCTGCACACTGCAGAACTCTCACTTGCCGACTCGGAAGTTTATCACAAGATAAATACCTAACTTTGGTTGGTTAAGCCTCTTTTGTATCTGATCCTAATATCAGCTCCTTCTGCTTGTAAATACCAATAACAGCGAATGCTTTCTCTACTCACTATTCTTTATTTCTATACTGCGTTATGTAGCTGAATACATTTAATTTTTTACTTTCTGTACTGGTAAGTAGGGGAAGTATTGTATTCCATCCAAAAATTCGAAGTCGAGATTTCACCGGAAATACATGTTTTGAGGCCCCCTGAATCCAAAAAAAGCATTTTTAGAAAAAGGTCCGTGTGTGTGTCTGTGTGTCTCTCTGTCAGTCTGTGGACAGCATAACTCAAAAACGAAAAGTCGGTTAAAAACCAAAGTTGGTATTTAAGTTTAATGTCGTTCAAGGATGTGACACGAAGATTTTGAAGAAAATAGCCCCACCCTAAACTACCCTTTACATGGAATTTTTTTCAAAAAGTTTGGTATTCTTGAAAATGGCTCTAACGATTTTGATTAATATGTCATATGTTTGAGATATTTTTATGACAAATGAAATGTATATCTTGAATTTTCTGGCTATAGCCCCTGTAGTCGTATTTACTCTGGAAGACTTTTGCATAACTGGTAAACCGTTAGAGATAGACCAAATTATACTGTACAAAAAATGTAGATCTTGCTAAAATACACAATTTATGTCTCAATAAATTTTCTTGTAGGGTGAACCATTTCGGAGATATTCCTTGTTATGTGTGTGAGTTTCGGAAAACTTGGAACTTTCGTGAAATGGGTCATCGTTGTTCATTTTTTTTATATGTTACGTGTACAAAGAGAACGGAATCTCAAAGCTTTAAAAGATTTGACTATCGCACAAAGCCTACTGTATTCTAATATTCCCCTTGCACCTATAAGGAAATAAGCAATAAGATAATTTGTACAAATGTTTATCTTAACACGAAGAAGATATAGGAATAAGAGTTTGTAAGAATGGTTAGTACAAGAGTAGAGAAAGTCATGTGAGTGCAACACATCAGATTTTTTCAGTATCTATTTCTGTTCTGGAAATAAAATTATGAGGTTTGTTTAAATATAGTATTTCCTACAACCTTTTTTAGACCAAACTGTCATTCTTTGAAGTTTATTCTCGGATTTTTTTTTTTTTTTTTTTGCTATTAATATTTGATCATCTCCGTATAGCATTGTTTTTACTGATATTGTTCCTAAAGTAATTCCCGTATTGTTTTTTGTTTCCATGTTGCAATATCGTAAATATAAATGAAAAGACCGGTTGACATTCCACTGTTTCCATATAATCGCGAGAAACAACTGAAATCGACCGCACTTAGAATGACAGCGTAATAGTTTGAACCATTAATAACGGATATCCTGGAAGTGACTTATGCCACAAAACACACACACACACTCCATGATGACCTATTGGAACGAAATGTTGCACCCATGGTATTTAGGATGAATATGAGAGAGACTAAGTTGGTCCAAAAGCTGGTATAAGAAGAAAGGGTGAAGAATTTACAATCACAGAGAGCAAGTCACTTTCATTCTGCAGTGGAAAGCCTTTTCTCTTTTTCCTCTCGCTTCCTTGGGCTCGATGTGTGAGCCAGGCAGGAGAAGGGAAGGAAGAACTTTTCAATCTTCTGGTGTAGTGGGAAAAACACACCCTTCCGTTTTAAGAACATGTCTTTCCTTCAGCAGAAACGGCTACATCTTCTTCTTCTTCTTCTTCTTCTACCCCCCGTGAAACAGAGATTTTTATTTCCCCAATGTGGAAACTTCAATCTGCTCTTGCGATATCGCACCCAAATCCACATTTATCCCTTACAAGCCATCTGTAATAGACTTTCAAGTTTTCCAACGACCCTATGATACATTACTGCATACTCGGAGCAAATAAAACATTTGTTTGTCAGCATTAATGTTTACTCTTTATTCCAGCATACCCATTATTTATAATACACCATAAATTGAGACAATATCGAACACAATTTTGATAATTTCCATTCAAAAAGACGTTCCTGCCACAGTAAAATTTCAAACGGGACTTAAATTCATATTACTTCTCTACTACTTATCTAGGATATACTAAAGAAAGCATTGAATTATACCCAAAAATTTGATGTCAAAATTTCACAAAAAAAATACACGTTTTGAGTTTTACATTTTCAGACAAAAAGGAGTCTGTGAACACGAAAACAAACATTTTAGAGCTGGAATAGGTAGAGGTTCTCCGCAACTGCGCGTCAGGCTTGCAGAGCTCCTGGAGGACGATAAACAAGAGGTCGAAAGACTTTTGAGGTCTTTAGCAATAGTAAAAACAAACCTAAAGGTTTAAAACTTAAGATATCAAAATGTCATACCTTTTAGACCTTTTTATAATTTACTTTTAATCCTGGGTTTTGTCGTTTTGGTTGGTACATTTATGTATATTTGTTTTTATTACCTTCCCCACAACGTTTAGTAAAGTATTGTATTGCACCCAAAAATTCGATGTCAAAATTTCACCGGAAATATATGCTTTAAGGCTCCCTGAATCCAGAAAAAACATTTTTTGAAAAAGGTCCGTCTATGTGTCTATCAGTTTACGGATAGCATAACTCAACAACAAAAAGTCCGAAGAACCAAAGTTGGTATTTAAGTTTAATGCCTTACAAGGATGAGACAGAGATTTCAATGAAAATAGCTCCAAGGTTTACGTGGAAAATTTTTCGAAAATTTCGATTTTCTTGAAAATGGCTCTAACGATTTTGATTTAAATGTCATATGTTTGAGATATTTTATAACAAATAAAATGTATATCTTGAATTTTCTAGCTATAGCCCCTGTAGTCGTATTTACTGTGAATGACTATTGCATAACTAGTAAACCGTTAGAGATAGACCAAATCTTACTATACAAAATGTAGATCTTGCTAAAATACACAATTTATTTTTGAATAAATTTTCTTGTAGAGTGAACCATTTCGAAGATATTAATTGTCATTTGTGCGAGTTTTGGAGAACTTATACTTCTGTTAAATGGAACATCGTTATTCATATTTTATATGTTAACAGTGCAAAGAGAACAGAATTTCAAAGCTTTAAAAGATCTGACTATCGCTCAAAGTCTACTTTATTCCCATATTCCCCTTGTACCTACAAGGAATTAAGCAATAAGATAATTTGTACCAATGTTTATCTCAACACGAACAAGATATAGGAATAAGAGTTTGTAAGAATGGTTAGCACAAGAGTAGAGAAAGTCATGTGAGTGTAACACATCTTCATTACTCTGTCAATTAACAGAATTTGCAGAAATTTTCATGCTAGAGTTGTTCATTTTATATCTCCACAAGATGGATCTTAGGGTATTAAAGTCCAATAAGAGGAAGCGAGAGGGTCACTGGTTCAGAAAGAAGACCGAGCAGCCAATAAAGTAAAGAAGTGAGTTTAACACGTCCGCTGTTCATCACCGGAAACGGAGCAGTTGTTTTCTACAAGTTTTACTGCCAGGTAGAATGAAACCTACTGGTTTTTTATGAGAGGGTCGGCATTTTTATGACACTGCACAACAGCGAGCTTAATGGTCTGCATAATTTCACGGCGTTTCCTTTCACAATTGTTCCTTGTGATGCAAAAATTACTGTTGCTTAAAATTTGTATGCTGGTGTAGAGATTTGATACGCCCGTCATATTACAATTTATTACCTACCCTCTTTGTTGCCAGCTTTATAGCCTGTTGTCCTTCGCCTGTTTATTCACGCTTTAGTTTCGCTCTGTGTATTAGTTTAAAGCTTTAAGAGATTTCTCATGATCTGCAGCGACAGAAGTTGCTGTAACTTCGTTCCTTTTTACTGTTTCTATGGTACATCCTATTTATAAAGAAAGTAAAGCGCTTGTAAGTGCAAAGGAAATATGCAAATACAGTAGGCGATGGTCAAATCTTTTAAAGCTTTGAGATTACGTTCACTTTGCATGATTAACACATAAAAAAATTGAATAACGATGTTGCATTTGACGGAAGTTTGTTCACCAAAACTTGAACTAATAACAAGGCATATCTCTGAAATGGTTCACTCTACACACAAATTATTGAAACATAAATTGTGCAAGATCTGCATTTTTTGTAGAGTAAGATTTGGTCTATCCTTTATGGTTTACCGGTTATACAAAAGTCGTCCAGAGTAAATACGACTACAGGGGCTCTAGTCAGAAAATTCAAGATATACATTTCATTTGTCATACAAATATCTCAAACGTATGACATTTTAATCAAAATCGCTAGTCATTTTAAAGAAAATCAAAATTTTCAAAAATTTTTCCATGTAAACGGTAGTTTAGGATGGAGGAATTTTCTTAAAAATCTTCGTGTCGCATCCTTAAAAAACATTAAATTTAAATACCAACTTTGGTTTTTAACCAACTTTTCGTTTTTGAGTTATACTATCCACAGAGTGACACACACACGCACGCACACACATACACACGCACGTACGCACGCACACACACACACGCACACACGGACCTTCTTCTAAGAATGCTTTTTCTTTTTTTTTCATTCACGGGGTCTCATAACATGTATTTCCGGTGAAATCTCGACATCGAATTTTTGGGTGGAATACAATACTTCCCCTACTTACCAGTAGAGAAAGTAAAAATCCAGAATAAAAATGTTTTTCATTATCATTTATTGAATACCAACTGATTTTTAACCGACTTTTCATTTTTGAGTAAAAAAGGTCCGCGCGCGTATGTGTGTGTGTGTGTGTGTGTGTGTGTGTGTGTGTGTGTGTGTGAGTGTGTGTGTGTGTGTGTGTGTGTGTGTGTGTGAGTGTGTGTATGTATGTGTGTGTGTCAGTAGACAGCATAGCTCTAAAACAAAAAGTCGGTTAAAAACCAAAGTTGGTATTTAAGTTTAATACCTTTCAAGGATGCGACACAGATTTCGATGAACATAGTTCCACCCTAAGCTACCGTTTACATGGAACATTTTTCGAAAATTTTGATTTTCTTGAATATGGCTCAAACGATTTTGGTTAAAATGTCATATGTTTGAGATATTTTCATGACAAATGAAATATGAATCTTTTTGGCTACTGCCCATGAAGATTCTGGATGACTTTTGCATAACTGGTAAACCGTAAGAGATAGACCAAATCTTACTCTATAAAAAGTTTAGATCTTGCTAAAACACACAATTTGGGTCTGAAGAGATTTTTTGTAGAGTGAACCATTTCGGAGATATTTTTTTTATTTGTGTAAGTTTTGGAGAACCTATACTTCTGTCAAATGGAACATCGCTAGTCATTTTTTATATGTTAAGCGTGCAAAGGGAAATAAATTTTAAAGGTTTAAAAATGTGACTATAGGTGAAAGCTTATGTACTCAACTAACACGAAGGAGATAGAATAAAAGTTTGCAAAAATGGTTTATTAAAGAGTAGAGAAAGTCATGTAAGTGCAACACATCAGATTTTTATCTATTTATTTTGTTTATTTTGGTCCAATTTTAGTAAGCAACGTAAGTAGGGATAAAATGATCAAAACACGAGCAACGTCAGGTATTGTAGCTAGTATTCAATAAATTATAAAAATTTAAATCCATTTTGGGTGTGGTTATGTCTAATTTGAATTCAGAATAAATAGGGCTAAGTCTGGTACGGGCTGGATTGGAAAATTATCCTTGTGGGCACGCGGAGAAAAAAAAAAGGTTGAAAACCGCTGTTCTACAGGATTCGTCATATGTTTTGCATGACGGCAGAGAAACATATGCGGACATGTTTACAATACATTACCAGTTTGTGGTCGTTTACCACGGTAAAGGCTCCAGCTGAGTATATTATCATAGCTAGGTAATTAGAGACATGAAGAGGTTTGATCCACACAGAAGACAAATATTGTCAGGCTTTGCTATCGCCTCGGTTGACGTAAAACATCCAGACCTGAACCTCTAACCTTAAAACTGAATCTCCATGTCAAATTGTGTTGTGATAATGCAATGTCACAATGTCAATCTTCCTGACACGTGACATTTGTCCATCGCTTCATCAGAAACAACCTCAATTGTTTTCTTTATTGTTCGAAACAAATCGAAGCCTGGCAGATAGAATGTCAAGATTGTATATTGGATATGGTGGCTGTTTGGGGAGAAAACATGTTATAGAGATTTCTGTATCAGCTAGAATTGGTCAAAACTAGAATAAATGTTCCTGTAAACATGTTTCCGGAAACAAATACTTGTTGAGATATAAGCCATTTTATAAAAATGTGCAATGTATGAATGTATTCCATTCAAAACTTCGATATCGAGATTTCACCGGACATATATACTTTGAGACCGCATGAATAAAAAAAAATTTACAAAAAGGTTCGTGTGTGTGATTTTGAAGAAAATAGCCCCACCCTATACTGCCCTTTACATGGACAGTTTTTCGAAAATTTTTATTTTCTTGAAAATGGCTCTAAAGATTTTGATTAAAATGTCATATGTTTGAGATATTTTGATGACAAACGAAATGTATAATTTGAATTTTCTGGCTATAGCCCCTGTAGTCGTATTTACTCTGGACGACTTTTGCATAACTGGTAAACCGTTAGAGATAGACCAAATCTTACTGTGAAAAATGTAGATCTTGCTAAAATACACAATTTATGTCTGAATAAATTTTCTTTTAGGGTGAACCATTTCGGAGATATTCCTTGTTGTGTGTGTGAGTTTAGGAAAACAAAACTTTCGTGAAATGGATCATCGTTGTTCATTTTTTTATATGTTACGTGTACAAAGAGAACGGAATCTCAAAGCTTTAAAACATTTGACTATCGCACAAAGCCTACTGTATTCCAATACTCCCCTTGCACCTACAAGGAAATAAGCAATAAGATAATTTGTACAAATGCTTATCTCAACTAACACGAAGAAGATATAGGAATAAGAGTTTGTAAGAATGGTTAGTGCAAGAGTAGAGAAAGTCACGTGACTGCAACACATCAGATTTTGTTATATACGTATATATTTCTTGGTTATGTAGAAGAGAAGACTGTTTCCTGCTTTCATGTTGAACAAATGAGCAACGGTATGCGAATAGCGCACTAGCAGCTGTAGTGATATAAAAACAACTTCAAAAGCTGCGGTCGCATGAATCAATAATAATTATAGCGGAAGCGTGTGCGTGTGTATTTTTTAAATTTCACACCCTCGCTTTTAACTCAGGAAGCATCCCCCTCTTTCGCATGTAGTATCAGCATTTTTTCCCCACGGAAGCAAGGAAGGCGACGGTCGGTATTTAAGTGCGAGTGGGTCCCAGAGGCCCCACTTGCTTTAACTACGTCACTCAGTCTTCTTCCCACAGTTTTCTTTCCATTCAAAACATGTTTCTTAGGCAGTAGAGTTCGTCGTTAACGGTGGTCCCAGGAGGTTAAACCCTCCTCAGGAAGTGGCCGATACATTTTCACTGCACTCCGGGCATTAGTTTCGATGTAAAACAGATGACTGCGTTTCGGGGCCTTAGTAAGCATTTCGACTTCTCCAGACCTCCTCGGTAGCAAAAAAAGCTCCAGCAAGCAAATTCTTCCAAGGCAAACTTCTGGTATCTGCCTTCCAAAAGCGTGTTTTGCTTTATGAACAATTTACAATTAAAATATTGTTATAAAATGTATTATCTGAAAAGTGATTTCTCAGTTTTAATTCCTAACTAATTCCACATCCTATAAGAATTTGAAATGATCTTTCTTTGTTGATAACTTGCAATTATGATGACGTCAAAACAAAGGTAAAGAAGTTTGCGTGTTTATAAGTAAGGTTAGCAAGTTGAGGAAATATACCCCCCCCCCCCCCCTTTTCCTTAGCTCCAACTTAATACAGATTCACTATGGGTTATTACAAACTAGAAAATAGTGGCTTTTTTGTCATTTTCTGCATTTTTTGACGTTTTTAAGTGTTCTTTTTTAACGTTTTTGTTTCATTTAACAGCTGTTTTTTGAAACTTTACCTTTTTTGGACTATCGTTTTCCTATCCAACAGAGTCTAACCTCAATTCGAAATTTCTTTTAACTAATACGTATTGCTAAGAATGACTACAGTTAATTTGAACGAATACTTTATGTCTTTTTTCCAGCCTTTTGGCCCCCTTTTTTCTTAAATAGTTATATTAATAAATATATGCAAAACGAACACACCTAAAATTCAATGTTATGCTTACATTTAAATCTTATTTTATTTCTTAAACATATTAAATTGCTAGTGGCTATACAATGTTTTACGTTATTAAAATTAATAATTAAAGAGCACCTTTTGTGAATATCACGAAAATATAAACGCTTGGCAGAGTGGAAAATCTATCCAGATGGGGATTGTCAGAGACAGGATTAACTCATTTAATTAACAAAATGCTGTCACATTCATTCTGACAATAAATTAATATAGACGTAAATTGGTAAAGCAAAAAAATATTAAACTTTGTATTGCTCTTATGATGTAATTAATTTAACAACGACCAGCATCGAATAAAGTTTGATACATGTCCTGAAACACTGATAAAAACACGTTAATTACCTCAAATAAAATTCTAAATTCACAGAATTGGAGCAGTTTCATTACAAAATTAAACTCTGAAGCGTATGGGCTGTCACAATAATTATAATACCTCAGAAGTAGTATGTCTTTTGTTTCTGTATACTTACCGCTTATCTAAAGAATTTAACTCGAAATGCTCGTGTAATTAAACGTAACCGTAACACAGAAAAATAAGCTTTCACGAGAATAGTCAGAAGCTAAATTGTGAGTAGTGAAAGTAATGTGATTGTAGAGCTTCAGGTATATTACTTTCTCTATTATGTATAGTAAGAAGGGGAAGTATTCAATTCCACCCAAAACTTCGATGTCGAAATTTCACTGGAAGTATATGTTTTGACAGCACCTGAATCTAAAAAAAGCATTTTTAGAAAAAGGTCCGTGTGTGTGTGTGGGGGGGGGGGGGGGGACAGTATAACTCAAAAACCAAAAGTCGGTTAAAAACCAAAGTTGGTATTTAAGCTTAATCTCTTTCAAGGATGCGACACGAAGATTTTGAAGAAAATAGCCCCACCCTAAACTACCCTTTACATGGAATTTTTTTCAAAAAAGTTTATTTTCTTGAAAATGGCTGTAACGATTTTGATTAATATGTCATATGTTTGAGATATTTTTATGACACATAAAAAGTATATTTTGAATTTTCTGACTATAGCTCCTTTAGTCGTATTTACTCTGGACAACTTTTGCATAACTGGTAAACCGTTAGAGATAGACCAAATCATACTATACAAAAAATTCAGATCTTGCTAAAATACACAATTTATGTCTGAGTAAATTTTCTTGTAGGGTGAACCATTTCGGAGATATTCCTTGTTATGTGTGTGAGTCTCGGAAAACTATGAAATGCAACATCGTTGTTCATTTTTTTATATGTTAAGCGTACAAAGAGAACGGAATGTCAAAGCTTTAAAATATTTGACTATCGCACAAAGTCTACTGTATTCTAATATTCCCCTTGTACCTACAAGGAAGTAAGCAATAAAGTAATTTGAACAAATGTTTATCTCAACTAACACGAAGAAGAGTTTGTAAGAATGGTTAGTACAAGAGTAGAGAAAGTCGTGTGAATGCAGTACGTCAGATTTTTTTTTTCTTGAGATAAAAGGACTAATGATTTAATACGTTAAGAGTGACATATAATAGAGTATAACAAATGCAATATTGAGTGAAAAGAGACACTTGCCGCATGCGCGTTGCGGGATATAGGCTCCATTTCCTGGTGAGTCACGCTCTGTCACAGGAAAGCAATTAATAGAGGTCCAGATCTTCCCTGGGACAGAATAAACAAGCGAACGCTATATTAATTTCCTGCGGAAGGTGTCACGCCGTCATTTGATGACATGCCAAAACTTCGGCGGCGCCTCGCTCACATGTTTTTGTGCTCCCTGGCGGTGCAACAGCTTGGGTTGTCTGAGAAGTTGCTAGGGAATTTTCACAAGTTGGCAATACTAATAGTTTACTTCTTCACCAGCCTCGTTAATATCGCTTGGCAGAAGTGCCCGTTTCTTTGTCAACATCACTGTTGTTCCCTTCCTCTCGCAATAATTCCTATTGCTTTCTCTATCACAAAAACAAATGAGATTTCACCTCAACTTTTGAGGTTGTTTCAGTCCAAACAAAGCATGTTTAGCAAAAACTTTCCGAGCGGGCGTGTAAATAGCTTAATTTAAAAACGAAAAGTAGGTTAACTTGATATTTAGGTTAGGGCGCTACAAAACGATTTTCAAGAAAATCTCCACGGTTCAAACTAACCTTTTTACGGAAGATATTTTCAAGAATGGCTTTAATAACTTCAAATTGTGTGTGTGTGTGTGTGTGTGTGTGTGTGTGTGTGCGTGCGTGAGTGCGTGCGTGCGCGCGCGCCTGTGGACAGCATAAATCAAACACGAAAAAACGGTTAAAAATCTAAGTTGGTATTTAAGTTTAATATCTTTCAAGGATGCGAGACGAAGATTTTGAAGAAAGTTCCTACCCTAAGTTACCTTCTACATGGACAATTTATCGAAAATTTTTATTTTCTCGAAAATACCTCTAACGATTTTGATTAAAATACCATATGTTTAAGATATTTTTATGACAAATGAAATACATATATATTTTATGGCTATAGCTCATGAAGTTCTATTTACTCTGGATGACTTTTGAATAAGTGTTAAACCGTAACACATATACCAAATCTTACTATACAAAAAATGTAGATTTTGCTATAATTTTTTTTGCATAGTCAAACACTTCGGAAATACCTATTCCTTATTAAATGTTTATCTCAACTAACACGAAGAAGATACAAGAATAATAGTTTGTAAGAAAGGTGAGTACAAGAGTAGAGAAAGTCATGTGAGGGCAACACATCAGATTTTTTCTGAAATGTACCATTATGTTGCAGAGGGTGCGTTTCCTGCAGAGTGACTTGGGTTTCATAAACATGATTCACAGAAAAATGCCAGATGTATTTTATAACCTCTTAGGAAACCTAACACCTACATATATCAAATCAATAAGTAATCTTGAAACGTGTGGTATAACGATAGCATGAGTTTCTCCCTGAAAGAATGCCTGTGTTTGATCCTCACTCTCACGTGATGGACTAATTTCCTGGGCACACACACACACACATGCAACATCATATTGCGTGTTGTACTGCGGGTTGCGTGCAATCAGCGAAATGACACAACTTCCAAGAGACTTATTTTCGTAGAAAGAGTAAGATGGATGTGTGCCAACAGTTTATGTTAACATTAAAGAATATTAAACTTTAAACTATTGTATATTTGTGCTTTGAAAGTTTTACTGTTTATCAAATTTTCTACGTGCAATATTTACCTTATTTCGTATTAGATAACATGTGCGAAGAATTTCACACAATCTTGATAAATATATAAGTTAAACCGTAAATTATTTGGCTGTTTTGGCTTGGAAATACTCGGCTATGAATCAGTTACGGAGTTTAAAATTCATTTTAATAACTTAATTGATAATTCACAATTTTTGAAGCTTTTTTAAACAATTTAAATCACAAACGCTTTCAGAATAAGCCAAAGTTTTGTATGTTTTAGTTTAGATCTGTAACTAAAGGTCTCGAAAATCCCAATTTAAACCAAACAGAACCAAACAGCGATTTAAATAAAATATCCATTCACTAGAACTACTGTTGTAACAAAATAGGTGTTCAGCTAATATAGATATTATTTCCCACTTCAAAACCTTTAAGTCTATCGGATAAAACTCATTTCTATCAGCAAATATTTGAAGGTTTAAAATTCGTACTTGTTTTTCTATATTAGAAGTGAAACATTTTTAAGTACTAGCGTTTTTAAATGCATAGCATAGTTGTAAGACAATGCAACCATTTTCCCTAATAATTTAGAAATTAGGATCACATGTGTTTGTTTTTTGTTACGTCACTGAAAGGTCTCTCGCAAGACAAAGGCACATGTTGTGAATGTTTTAAATGACCCTAGGTTTCCATGCGTCTTCAGTTTATACTGCAACATTTTTAAACCTATAATTATGTTTTCTGCCTAGGGCTATTTTTATTTGTTATGTTTCTGTGAAAACGTATAGCACATTTCATTAGTGTCATACTAAACCTGCTCTACAAAGAAAGTTTTACAGGAAGAAAAATGCTGAAAATGTGCGTGTTCAGAAAACTCCAATAAAACATTTGAATACATAGCTAACATTAAAATCAACATGGTATCTAAACGTGCAGCACATTTTAAAATGGCGTCCGTAGGCAAATTATGCATTTTGCTTTTTCTCGAATGTCGATTGTTTTATAGAATTAAAATAAAAAAGGTGTTTCTTCCTCAATTTTCTGAAATTTCAGTCATACATATTCTTAAAGTGGAATCTGTATGTTTTCACGTATGCATGTATATGGTGTTACCCAGGTCACGAGGGAATAAGAATAAGAAATAAAGTGGGGGATAAAATACGATAAAGAAAACGAGCTAGAAGTAGGAGGAGCTAAGTGCGTGATATTTTCTAGAGGAATGTTTTACGCTCAATAAGGTTGATTACTGAACACGCACGGTAACAATCGATTGCGATAGGGAAACAGAAAGGCATCGAAGCATGCAACTGTTAGCCTACACGAGACGGTAGCTGATCGTGATAAGATGTAGCACACATCATGTTTCATGACCGCACCGCGTTTTACGCCTTCCATTGTTTTCCTTTCTCCAAACAGCTGAAACTCTGAGCAACTAGCGAACATATAAGGCTGTGCATATGAACTATACAGAGCGTTTATGTTGCCCCCAAAGTTCCGAGGTTAGACATTGTTGTGTTTCATAAGATAAATTTGAGTGGGAGATTACCATTCGAATGCTCGAAGGTTCAAATTCAGACAAATTATTGTTTCTTTGTTTCTGTAACTCATTAAGTAATTATCTGACGATACTTCAAAATCCTTGCATCCAAATATAACCTAAAATAAACTAAACGGTTCACCAAGGCAAATACGCAACTAGGCTATCTTCCCCGCAGTTCGATAAGTGATTATAGAACACAGTCTATTTGTGTGCCCGACAGACGATAACGTGTGGAACAAATACTATCAATAAACTCAGCTGTATTTTGGAAATATCGACTTGTATAAACAGAGCTGCAACATGACGTGGGACTTAGAAATATTCTACCCTCCTAATGTACTCAAGTCATTTTTTTCCATGACTGTGCATTCATGGCAGTTAGTTCCATCATCCCAATGTTGGTACTCCGACTAAATTAGAAATAGCAACAAAACAGATGACACACGAAAGAAATTATTCAACTAAGATCATCTGACTGGTACATGACTCAACGGATAATTCTGTGATAAAGTGGCTTTACAGAATAATAATTCCTTTTTAAATTATGCTGTAAACACAAACATTTGCCATTCCATAATTAAGTGGAGGCACTGAAAATCCAACTCTAACAGACGTCAACTGAAGCTAGTCAGACAAAAGAGTGCTGCGGAAGTAAGTCAGCGTAGTTTCTAGCTCGAAGACGTGCAGAAGAGAATTACAGCGCTGCTGGCATTGTGCAAACTAGAACTACTATCCAAATGAAAACTTTATACACTACACAAAGCAAAGTTCTATAGCACATTGGACAGATTTTTTTTTTATTTTTTTATTTTTTATTAAATTTTGTTCTTTAACGACGCTGTCAATTGCCATGATCACTTCAGCGTCGCCGGTGTGCCGGAATTTTGTCCCGCAGGAGTTCTTTAACATGCCAGTAAATCTACTGACATGGAGCTGTCGTTTTTAAGCACACTTAAAAAACATCGGTCTGGGCCGGATTTGAACCCGCGACCTTGGGATCAGTAGGCCAGCGTCTAACCAACTGAGCCACCCACACCGACACATTGGACAGAGAAAGGTAGTTCCGCGAGGTTGTGGATTCGAACACCGTGACCGACCTTCCTGACCAATACTTTCTTCGGGTTCTTCCGGGTCGCTAGGTGAATGTTGGGAAGGATATTACATTCCCCGAATTTTCTGTCCTTCCGTTTCGATTCGTTAATAATTTCATTCACATGTGTCGTCAAACTTGCGAAGCCTTAGAGATTTCAGTCAATGCCTGTATTGCTGTTCCGGGTCTGATCACTCGGCGTCTCCCCTCACTTCATCCTTCCTCCCGGGGGGCAAAAGTGCCGGACCGCCTCTGTACCCCGCCTGCTCTTATCCCTACTACCTGTTAGTATTAGCTACATAACAGATAGAAAATGTAAGCAGAATGTCATACATTCCCCAAATTTATTCGTAACGCACTGTTAACACGACAGTTATAGCCTATGCACACTGCTATACATGCTTCGCTCGCAAGCAGTTCCATCAGATGCGATAAAAACAGTTTCACACATCCCCTTGTGTTGATTCTAACACTCTCGCATGTAAATCCTACTGTTGATGATGCAAGTTCCCCACTCAGCAGCAATCGATACGTCCTTCTTCTTGGCACCGTCTTCTCATGCAAATGACTCTTAATGGTAGCTCCATCATCGCTCGTTAAGCAACTCTGAGCGTGGTTCGTGGATGCCTCAAGAATGGGCGAAATTTGGCAGTTAAAACCTGTTGGCGATGTTTAATGCTTCAAAAGTATCCTAAGCCCTTTCATGTCACAACTACCCTTAAGGTGGCGTTAGCTGTATGTCAACAGAAAGCCCACATGGCGACTGATTCCCCCCACCCCTCTCTCTCTCTCTCTCTAAAACTGCCATGTTTCCTTAATAGTGTACTTATCAGGTCGAGAATAGATTTTAGGACTGCGATGCCCGCAGTACCAAGTTTGCCCAAACATTCGAGATCTAGTAAGTATCTTACAGTTCATAGTTGGCGAATTACTTTTTACAATACCTGAATAACCCGCGTAAAGCAATAATAAACAGTAATTGCTGTTCCGTATTTTATTTAACATTAAGAAGAAATTAATTCTCTATGTGAACAAATGAAAAGCTACATCTAAATTATATAGGCAAAGCCCTTTTATCCACTCTTGTTAATGAATTTCGTAATAGATTGAAGTAGCACATGTTTTGGTTTCTAGGTTAGGTATTTGTTTATGTAGCCTAATTTAATCTTTTGACTTTTGATAGTTATTATAAAGCAGTAAAATGTTATAAAAATGAGCGACATTGCTATTGAAGAAGCTATGGATCTTGCATGTGCATCGCTTTTATCAGCGAAGTCCAAACAAAGATATGTTGAAGCTTACAATGCTTTCCGAAGGTAGTGCTTTGATAAAAACGTTAACAACTATACCAGTGAGAACGGCTTTATTGACATATTTTCATGAGAAGTCTATAAAATATACATCTCCAAGGAGCTTATGGTGCGATCGTTCTAAGTGATTTGAAATAATTTCTTGCTGCTACCGTAAGTATTAGTTATGTCATTTCCTCTTGGTAATGTAACTATTAAAGACCAGTTTTAGTCTTGCCGCCATGGTAATTGGTAAATGAATTGTGAATTTAGCTTACACTACCAAATATCTGTAAACTTACGTATAAAATATTGCAAAAGTAATATTAGAATTGCTCATTGGCGCAACTCGTGAAGTTCACATATGCTTTTTTAATTGCTCTAACTGCTTTTAACTGCAATGCTCATATCAGGCTATAGGCATAGCCCACAGAGGAAACAGTGCAGGGTAACTGCACCTTCGCCTCTGTGACGGGCAGATGGCATTTGCGTGCTACACATTCTATCTGCGCCTGCTTCTGGTGCGGGGGACCAAATAATCGCCTTACGTTGGGGGAGTGGGCACTTGACCCCGCCAGCCCCGTTGTGGGGCTGGAGGACGCAGCGGCTGATCGAATAGTGTGAGGCGCCGTAGGAATTATGATAATTATCATTGCAAAAATATATCCAGTAATATGGGAATGAATGTCTGGCTATAGCCAATCAATGGTAGTATAATTTATTATCTACGTGGAGTGCACTCAGTCCGATAAGATACCTGCTAAACCAGTTGTGCTTGGTGCCACTTATCGCTTGGCGTTATAATTCTAGGATAGGCTACACGTTTATAATTCTGTTACAACTGCTATCTTTGTACTGTTTGGAAACCTCAGCTAGCCATCAAAATGCCTCCAGATTTCAGTGTTTGTAGCTGGATATCCACAAGACCGCGAACCCCTTTGTTTTGTAGCTTTTGTTGCAAGTAGACAGAGTGACAGTCGTGTGAATATTTAGCGAGCTGCAGACGGACTTTGCAACCCTCTCTGGCACAACAAAAACTTTCCTTTTTCACGGAAATGGCGGCGGGGCATTAATATGCATGATATTATAACACAACGCGACAAGGACTGCACAGGTAGAAGACTGGGGAATCACCTGCGGAAATGCCAGTCAGTCAGTCACTCAATGTCACCGTGTTTCTGACAGATGAAAGGACACAGGTCATAACTCACATCTTGTTAGAGATTCAGCGACGAACATACAATATTTGAGAACTGTTCCACTACACGTGACTTGGTTGAAATCGCTCAATCATGTGCATAACCATTTCAAATTTCAACCAATGACAGCCTTTATTCACGAAAAAGTTATCAAATTTCATTGTCATCTCCTCTGAATTTTAATTATCACCGCTGTTTTTCTTGTATTGTGACCAAGTTAGAGAATCTAGCTGAACTGGCCTATAGATGCGGACAACTTTTGTAATTTGACACAACAGGTTTAATGTCAAAAATGGCTGACTCTCACTTTGGTAGAGTATGTAATGCTGAAATATATCAAATAAACGAAGAGGGAAACCTCACAACACAAAATACAACAGAATTCTGAATTTCCAACTAGCTGTTCCAACATTTAGGGAACTAGTTCGGAACCAGTGAAATCGGTTCTTGGTCAAAAGCATCATCATCATCATCATCATCAACAACAAAAACCCTCAAGAAAGGTCAAGCAGACCTGTTTCGACTCAGAACGAATCTTCCCAGCGTCTCCTTGGTCTTCTAACTTCTCTCCTACCAACTGATTTGTACTGCCAGTTTGGTTAGTCTTTCTTATGGCATTCGGGAGATTTGCTCTTGCCACTTCATTTTGTACTCCCTGATTTTGTCGTTTAAATTAAATATTCTTAGTTTCTCTCTTATTGTATCACTTTTAACATGATCTTTGAGACTACAGCCAGCTACGTAGCTAAAAATTCCATTTCAACCGTTTTAATCATGCTTTTATCAATTTCTGTTCAAGGTTCAGGTCTCGGTTTCATGAGACATAATGGGCACTGCCATAGATTTATAAAACTAAAAGCACGAACTCCAAATTCTGGGCATGCGCAAATCCTATAGACTAATAGCCTACTACGCATGCGCAGTTATTCGGAATTAGAGATTAATGATGGTTCAAGCGATTCTGAAAGCGTTCCGAACTAATACCAACATTTTCTTACGCACATGCACAATAGAGCACGCTGTCAGATTTAGTTCAGAATTTTTGTCATATTGCAATCCTGCTAAGGTACTGCGCATGCTCAGATTCTGGATCGTGTTGGAACAAACCTTGTAGTCCATGTCAATGGACGCTTATGTGTACCCGTTTCATTTTTGTTTTCAGATGTTAGTAATTACAATGCAGCATTTAAATAACATTTGAAACCGAAATTATAATGTCAATATATATTTGATAATAGAAAGAAACAAAAGGAGATTCTAGTCAATAGTTAAGGGGAAGACGTAATAAAGCTGAATATGTTAAAGTCTCAAGAATGGAAGCCTAGGCAGATTTAAATGAGTGATAAGGTTACAATTGTTGTTTGTACGAAGCCATAGTGATTCCGCGGGCTGATTCCTATCTTACCATGACGTGCTCTAAAGTTAGCCAATGGAAATCGCTTCCTTCGTGTTGCTCGCGCAAAAACAAATGCAATGCGAGACACACTCGTCTTGAATCGAGTCGAGATAACGCACGTGCAACTTGGGAGTTGTACGTAAGATTAATATTATTTTGTTCTTTAACGACGCTGTCAATTGCCAGGATCACATCAGCGTCGCCGGTGTGCCGGAATTTTGTCCCGCAGGAGTTCTTTAACATGCCAGTAAATCTACCGACACGGAGCTGTCGTTTTTAAGCACACTTAAAAACCATCGGTCTGGGCCGGATTTGAACCCGCGACCTCGGGATCAGTAGGCCAGCGTCCAACCAACTGAGCCACCCAGACCGACGAGTTGTACGTAATCTAGCGCGTATTCATAATTCGGCGGTTACTAAAGGGTGACAAAGTTAAAGTGTCATAACGTTGTAGTTGAAGTTTCAAAGTTACATTCTATTTAAATATCGTCGGCAGTTCTCTACAAATCTGGAAATTTACAAATAAAGTGATATGTTGGTTAATTCTTCGTTTGGTTCCATTCCTACCATAACTCACGCATACCCTGCAGATTAGGACCTCTTGCTAGAGCTAGTCCGGACACCAAACACGAGATCTGATAGGTCTTAGAGGCGACGTCTTCGACGGAGAGGAACGTTTGCGTCATATTTCATAGGCTTTATTATTCCTTAATTCGTGAAATAGTCTTAATAAATGATAATATAATAAATTGACAATCACTCGTGACATTACTTACGACAGTCGTTTGTTAGCGATTCTCTGATTAGTAGAAAATCTTGAATTATCATTAGCTTCCTATTAAAACAATCACACAATCTTATAAACACAAATTCTCATTCTCGAACTGCTTCGAGTTGGGCAAATTTTATAAATGTAATTCCTAAAAATGTGAGCTTTGCTGAATTCCACGTCCCATCATATGATTGGTGCCTTGCATATGAATAAATAAACATTTACTAGAGGTTATGAAAATACATCATTTGAGTGCTACTTTAGGACTTCTTTGAAGGTAAAGATAGTAAAAAAGCTGTTTTATTATAACTTTTCAATAAATGGTAAAATTTATGTGACGTAACCCTAGCTCATTCGTTATTATAGTTTCATTTCACATAACTCTAGGACGTTACATTTCCAGGCAATACTTTTTTCCTAGGAAATGGCGCACGATTTAATTCTAATGTATTAATAATATAACATATGCAGATATTAATATAATAGTTAATATTTATAATATATTATGTAACGTGAGCATAATTGTCATTGTACTTAAGTTTTATACCACTATTTATACTCCACCATGATTGAAGTGTAAAAGTCTTTAATATTTTACGCTGCATATTATTGTATTGGTGCCCGATATTTTAATAATATATTTGTTATTTGATTATATGTTCATGCAGGAATCCATAGTTGCGCGTTCAAATTTTGTTATGTTGGCCTTGATACAATATACAGAACATATAATTATAGGCTATAACCTTTACAACAGTAGACTTTAAAAAAAGGGAAGACAAACGGGAATCGAGTGCGCTGCCAACTTAACGACGTAAAACATTAAAATGCTTGTCTCACTAGATTACTCGCCCTTTTCTGCCTGTAGAGCAATTCACAATGGTTAAAAAGAAAGCTGGTTTTTGGACAGCAAACTTCAGGGTAAAATGCTCTGCATAAAGAGATTATTTGCTTTCCGGTAGCACCAATAAACTTTATGGACGCAAATCGTATTTGTATTAGTGGTTTTACGCGTACAACGCTGCAAGGGCAGCATGCCTTTAGCAGACATTAGTTTGTCGGACTAGATATAGGTACTTAAGAAAGGGCGAGGGCTTTGAAGTTAATGATCCTTGCATAACCACAAAATTAAAGGGGGGACGGAGAGAAAGCAACTAAAAAAGAGAAAGAAAGGAAAGAAAACGAATACTACCAAATTCCCATTTCTGAGAAGTATAACTACCGAAAATGCATACCAATAATGAGACAAATCTCAGTAACTGTAACTTTACAAAGTATGTGTAGGTCATAAAATGTATGATTTACACTGTTTATGTAGTAACACTTTTAGCATCTTTTGCTGTTTACCATTTATGCAAATTCTTCCGCATGAAGAGCACTTCAGAAACTTATTCCCAGGAAATTCAAGAGACGTACATTTCGTTTTGCGTGAGAATATTTTAAATATAATCGCATTTTAATAGAGATGGCTAAGTCACCTTTAAGAAAATATAAATAACCAACATGAACCATGTAAAGGTAGTTTCAGGGGAAGAGATTTTATGAAAAATCTTAGTGTCACATCCTTGGAATTTGCAAAACTGAATATTGTATAAATAACGCATACAAACACACGCACTATATTTCTGGAGAAATTTCGGATTTGAATTTTTGTGTGACATGCAATACCTCGATCTACTGTAGGGAAGTAGTAAAGAAAGAAGCAAACAGAGAAAACAATTGACTTACATGTATCCAGAGCGCCTCTCACGGCAGTAACTACCGCTAACAAGAGGATGAGTGCCGTCGCTGACATCGCAGAGCCGCCACTGCACTGCATCTTGCCCCGCCTCCCCGCCTTCTTCCAACAGCCCCACCTTCTTTCACAACATGGCACCTGCAACCAGAAACAAGGTGTAATTATTACTCCGCTCCATGCAGGGTCAACTTCACGATAATTATCCATGGAAATTTGTGGGAACCACCAACGACAATGTCAGTATTGTAATGATACACCTTCACTTATCATTTGCAACTTGCAGGAAAAAAATAAAAATTTGTTATTAAAAATAGCTTATTTGAATATCTCTTGGCAGAACAGTGGCTACAGGAAAAAACGAAAAAAATTAAGACACCAAATATGGGCAGTACGTTGGATGACCATGATCGGCGATGATGTCATGTTCTTATACGTGGTGAAGACAGCAATCTGGGATTCTATTACGCATGCGCGAAACATAGACAAATTCCACCAAACCATTCAGTTTCACTTCTTGTTTAGTCTTTTCAAGAACATACCTTCAAAGAAATGAAAATTGAATCTCATTTGAAACTCTTAGAATGAAAAATCTGAACATTTCATTAAAATGAGATATATAATGTGCATTTATTTTGTAAAAAAAATCTGTTGTGTATTTTAACACCCTAAATAAAAACTATGCTCTATATTAGGAAAGATTCTTTACATCTCTTCATCAACTTTCCTGCCACGAGGTCCGATGTGACACTAACCTTCCTTATTCTCCAAGGCGCACTTTCGTTCTCTGCAGGAAATACTCAAAAGAGCCCGAGAATCAGTCCAAATAAATTTGATCATCTCGTAGCTTCACTATATTTGATTTAATATTCGAAAACAAAAAACTAGATCATTGTTTATTTTTTGTGTAAGTTTTTATTCACTATAGGAAGCAGATTCCTATGCAACCTTCGTCAGTGATGATGGAAGGTTTAATTAGGTTGTATTTTTGTGCAGAGCAGGAAGTGCATTGCATGTTAATGAACATGGAGATCCAGTGAGCCGCTGGACTGTAACAGGTTCATTAGCCACCCCCCCCCCTCCCATCCAACACACACATATACATACATACATAATCAGAAGGGATATGGACACCCTAACGCCAGCTTGAACAGATCAACGCCGCACAGGATGAGGGCCATATGACAAGCTTATGTTGCAGCTAGCTCCTAAACAAAGTTCGCTGTCACAACTGTCAGTTCTAAGCTTCTGTTCCAAGTTTCCCTTCACGACCAGACCACGACACTGATTTCACGAATTATATCTTGAATAATTACTGGTTCAGCTGCAACTGCGAGCGCTGCCACTGTGGGACGAACACCTATCTCTTCAGAAAATAACCTTCTGCTTTATATCTTCGCAAGGTACTAAGAACTCCACATAACCGAACTCAATAGTTTACAATGTGACGAATCCCACTTCTGACACCAGTGTAACAATACAATATCCAGTTACTTTGTTCTGTCACTTCATTCTCTTTAACATTTAATAACAAAAACAAACAATTCTGACATATCGACTAATGCCCAAAACTATATGACAATGCACCCTCAAATTTCTGTACACAAACACTCAAAACTAACTACTAACAGCTGTCTTGTTGAATACTTAAAGACTGGCGTCATAAAAACTGGCTTCTCTCACTGTCTCGAATCACGTATGAAGGCCAAAATGACGTAGCACGGATTTTTCTTGAAATTCACATTTTTCATAAACAAGCCCGGCCGCGAACAGTTGCTCAAATAGTCTCGAATACTCTTATCTTGTCCCCGTTTTTGTTTTTGAATTATTATAGTATTGACACACACGAACACACCCTAACACACACAAAGCTTTGTCGTATCTTCTATTTGGGGTCTCAAAACATGTATTTATGGTTAAATCTTGACATTAAATTTTGCGGGGAACGCAATCCATTCTCTACCTGCTGGTTTTACCTAACATTCTAGCTCTGGTTATTAACGTGCTACTGAAATATCAGTTTTGTATTAGCTATCAATAGTCGATAATCCACAGCCTTCTTACTACCCAGTGAACATAGTTAAACACAAACACAGAAGGCTCAACAGCACATGGTCAGTTTATCGCTTGAATATTCTGCAAGACAAAGCACTGTCGCTAATACAGTCACGTGTTTAACAATCCCTAAATGCTTGCATAATTCATAGCACCGTTTATTTGTCCTTTTGCTTGCTGGAATGCGTGCGTAATAAATTCAACACGTAATTTGTATGACAGAACATAAGAACAGCGAAATAAAATTACAGTAGAATATATATTTGCTATCCAACGGCTCCCAAAACACACATAAGTTGTTTTTTTCTGTTGTTGTACACAAGGTTAGTTACATTTGAAACACTTGGCAAAAAGCGGGTGGGCGTTGTAAGAGAAACTGAGTATATATTTAAATATTCATTCTTGTTTTGTATGCACGGTGGTTATTTTCATAAAACACAAAGGAACATCTGCATGAAGTACTTGGTAAAATAATACACTACATTAAGAAAAGCCTAGCGCGTGTGGCTAACAGAAAAATACCCTGAAAACACGAAATAATTAAAAATATTCCATGTATTAAATATAGAAACGGGCAGAAAGTAGTAACATTACAAAAGCTTGCAAGTAACAAACAATGTTACTTTTATACACACTACTATTGCAAAAAATGTATTCTACCCCTTCTTGTATTGTTGGAGGTGTCCGAATGATATATCAGACCAAGTGACAGTTAATATATTATGTGACGACAGCTTAATTACCATTATACTCCAGTTTCATAGAATGTTTCTGCTCGACCAGGTGTCTAAGTTTGAAACACTTAGTAGCGTAACAAAATCAGCAACATTCAAGGTTCATTTAGTTTATTTTCCTCAAAACTACTATAAATGCATCGTAGCTAACACAGTTTATAGTGTTCTCTACAATTACAATTCATAATTGTTCATCCAATAATTTTTCTGAGTCTTTTAATGTCTTTCTCCAGTTTTACTGTCTCTTATATCTTTACTATTACGATACAATCACTCGACGACACACACACACTCGCTGACAGGCTGGCCGATTCACTCTCTATAACTAAAACTGTAAAGGCCTCTCAAACTGACACCTACTCTATCATTCACTGAACTCCAACACTATGTGCATTGCCTCAGCAGAGAAGCTTCTACAAGCTTCTGGACTTCGATTTCACACACACACAGTCGCTAGTTGCCCTGTAGCCTCAGACTTCTTTTATGTTTTGCCGGCAGCATTGATTATTGTTACGTACAGACACTCTCTCGCCGTATCTAAGGTCACCTGTCCCTCTCTCCTATATTGTTGAACGACCCAATGCCTCTACGCTGCATGTTATTGTCACTGTTCTCCGACATTTTAATCATATATTTGTTATTCGATTGTACATACATCGTAACATAGTTACGCCTTGAAGTGTGAAATTCCTGATTTTATTGCTTTTAGCCTTAACGCAATGACACAGAGAGTATAATATGATATAACTTTTAAAAAATAACTTTCAAAAACGAGAAGGCAAATTGCATATCACTTTCACTCGTATCCGAAGTTTTAGCTTTTCAAAACTTGAACTAGTTATATGACTGAACATACGAGAATCTATAGTTTCGCTTTCAGCTGCATGGGAATGTGCGCAGACGGGAAAGTATTGATTACTACATGTGAATCTTTTGATTGGTGGGAAGCAGTATTGTTATGAACAGATGGGCATAACGAACCCCCTTACAGTGGCGTATAAGCGATCAATTATAGCATGATCGAGCACAACACTTTTAAAGAACGTGTTGCTATATGATGGGTTTGAAATTCAATGCTCTGTGCATAAACACGAGGGAAAAATGAAAAGGGATACATGGAAAGAATGTCAAGTCAAAGTTTCATACAGCAATATGCTTTTTAAAAATCAGGCTATGACTTTATCACAATTTATCTTTCAAAGAGTAAACCTTTGGAAGAATACTATAAGAATGAGCAGAGAAAATCATGTGAAGGTATATTCGTTTCCAGCGAATGAAATGACATTTTTCCCTGAATTCCGTAGTTAAACTAATGGTATGCTGGCAGTATGTGTGATATTATGGTAGCCATTCCTACTAGTAATCCAATATTCATGGCTGGAGATTCCAGATTGCATCACAAAAACTAAAATTCCATGCCAAAATAGTCCACACAAGATTTATGGCCTTACAAATCATTGCTGATAAAATGGCTATATGAGTATAATGGGGTCATTCACCTCGTCTTTTTTCAGACCTGATGGCTAAAAAGAAAATTTCATGTCCATCCACTCAACTTTATTGCTTTTTCATGGCTTTATGACTAGTTGTTAACCTAATGTGAAATAGCTACATACGGTTAGAGTGAAAAGGACACAGAAAATAGCATTTTCAGTGCAACTGTTTCAACAGCGTGTGTCTGTGTGTGTGTGTGTCTCTGTGTGTGTGTGTGTGTGTGTGTGTGTGTGTGTCTCTGTGTGTGTGTGTGTGTGTGTGTGTGTGTGTGTGTGTGTGTGTGTGTGTGTGTGTGTGTGTGTGTGTGTGTGTGTGTGTGTGACAACAGAAGTAGAGGCCTTGAATAAAATTCTTGGTGAAGGTAGGACATTTCCAAAAAGGTCTAAGTATCTTCAGAAAAATCTGATGTGTTGCACTCACATGACTTTCTCTACTCTTGTACTAACCATTCTTACAAACTCTTATTCCTATATCTTCTTCGTGTTAGTTAAGATAAACATTTGTACAAATTATCTTATTGCTTATTTCCTTGAAGATACAAGGGAATGTTAGAATACAGTAGGCTTTGTGCGATAGTCAAATATTTTAAACCTTTGAGACTCAGTTTTCTTTGCACGCTTAACATATAAAAAAAATGAACAACAATGTTCTATTTCACGAAAGTGTTGTTTTTCGAAACTTACACACATAACAAGGAATATCTCCGAAATGGTTCACTCTACAAAAAAATTAATTCGGACATAAATTGTGTATTTTAGCAAAATATACATTATTTGTACAGTACAATTTTGATCTATCTCTTACCGTTTACGAGTTACTCAAAAGTCATCCAGTGTAAACAGGACTACATAGGCTATAGCCAGAAAATTCAAAATATACATTTCATTTGTCATACAAATGGGTAGTTTAGGGTGGGGCTATTTTCTTCAAAATCTTCATGTCACATCCTTGAAAGACACACACACAACCACACACACACGAACCTTTCCTAAAAATGCTTTTTTTTTTTTTTTTTTTTTTTTTTTTTTTTTTTTTTTTTTTTAATTCAGGGGGTCTCTAAACATGTTTCCGGTGAAATTTCGGCATTGAATTTTCGGGTGGAATACAATACTTCCTTCTACTTACCAGTAGAGAAAGTAAAAAAAAAGCCGTGTTTAAACGCATCTAATACAATCATCTACTCTCTTATGTTTCCACGACTTTCTCTTGTCACATATCTTTATATTTTGATTCTAGAAATTGTTGTTGCAAAAACAACTATATTACGAAATTTGATATAGGCACAAGGGAACAGCTGCGATGTTCAAAGCTGGCCGCTATATACTGACTCTATAACATCGCGAGAAACAACTGAATAGCGAGCAGCACATTAGCTTTCATTACACGTTTAGATGTAAAAAGGATAGACTAAAAACCACAGTTAGTTGTCTTGTAAGAGGATCTTTTAAATTCCTTGTTCTCTAAATGATTTTCCCACACTTTAGTCTCAATTATTATCAGTAGAAGGAGCTAAAGGCTTGCCAGGACAATGTTTCTGCGTTTAAGGAACGCTGCACATATCCACGTACAGCAAAGACGCCCTGTTTGTCTAATCAGATGCACAATCGGTAGAAAAAAGATCACTCCTGGCACTTCATGCTCTCGCCACTCCCAAAGATCGTAATTTGGTGTCACGATCCACACGATCACAGTATTTACGATACGAAACAAGGTACCAATTTTCGGTACAAAGAGTCGAGTTAGCTTAATGTCTTAATTTATTAGCTTCCCTACCTCCCCTTGCTCCGTAATCAGGTTAGGTTCCAGCCCCTTCACCTCTTAATGGCGACTGTTTGTCCTACGTGAGGCGGCAGCAGACCCGCTTAGTATTTTGGGACATTCAAGGTCACAAATGGGCAATAAATGTACAATAAAATACCAAATATTTAAAATATTTTAGAATTTTCCACAAATTTTGGAGGTTAATCTATATAATGTAACGCCCTGTAACAAAATCACGGACTCCCTCCGTGCCCGAGTGGTTAGGAAGCTGAGTTCCCACCCGGAGGTACGAGGTTTAAATTTTTTATCCTCCTTAAGGTCTGGAACTATGGATGAGAGAGTTAATATCCGAGTGAAAATGAGTTAAAGAGGACGAAAAACCTCAGTAGTCTATTTATACTTTTTGAAATTTAACTGAAGTCCAAAAAAAGGGACGCAAACACTCCCCTCTCCCTCTCTCATTACGGTGATGGGGTTTCCCAAAGTGCATGTGGTCATTTAACACACAATAGAGCTGTGGTCTTATGTGCTCGGGCCATCACAGCCAGTACTTGACGTGCGCCCCGCTTATATAGCCGATACGAGTTACCGGCGAATTTTCTAGAATATACACGTTTCTTGAAGCTTCTGTAAAGCGTCCCCAATTCCCGACAAGTTCAGGTTTGAGGAAAGCCAATGTTACAGAAGGAGGGAGTGCTATGTGTCTGCGTGTCTGACTGGTCTTGACTGTTTTGTCTTGTCTTCTCTAGGGCGGAAAGTTTTATGACAACAATGGCACACCTGCTTACCCTTCTTTTAGAGTACTGGAAAGATATTCCGAAGGAAATAGTTTTGTCTTGAAATACTAATTAATAATAAAAACCATCGAAGTAAAAATATGCTTATAAAGAGCGCCATCAAAACACGTCACGCCCGAGTTGGACAGCTCTGCAATAGAGGGCTGGGAGGGGAGTGTGTGCTGATATCTTATACTTAGAAAATCTCCGAGTTTGGACGAAAAGTCCTGTGATTGGGGGTGGAAATGCAGTAAGGAAGCAAATCCCAGAATAACATTTAGTTCTGTGGTCTATTTTAAATAGCAATCCAAAACTACAAGAACACAAAACAACACCAAATTAGACTGCATATCTGAATGTTATAGAAGTCCTCGAACCATAGTTTATTTATGTTTCAAGCATCGTCGGTTGTTAGCTCGCATTTTCCTGCCGATGAAGATGCAAAAAATAACGAGAGAAAAGCTACTCCCTCCCCCTCCCTGTTCCCCTTCCACCGCCCCCGTTTTCTGCTCAACGAAAAGTTGCCCAATTATAAACTTTAACCTTTTCAACTCGCTTACCTATACAATCAGTCAAGTTTTTTACTGCCTCGCTTGTGTAACGTTTAATATAACTACTTCTTGCTAAGCATTCAGTTTTGAGAGGTCTTTTAGCTTCTGTCAACTTGAGTTTGGGAGAGCAGCAGATGCTGGGATGTGCACAAATTGTTCTTTTTAGGTGTTGATCTATGTGAGCATTCATATCTGGTCATTTTCCCCTTCTGTGCCACTTTCCTCTATATAAAATAATAAAACGAACCAAGTATTATCTGTAGTAATACCACAAGAGGTTTCATAGTTATTCCAAATACGAAAACCTCGAAATAATAATAATTTAACATAATTTAATATTAAGTGATTTAGAAGTAAACAACTCATAACAGTCATACATTTTAGCGAGATTTATTTTCATAGTTGGCACTACAACTATTCCAGTAGGCTGTGAAAATATCAATAACAATAATTATAGCGTTTAATCTAGGAAAATGAGGATATAATCATCTGAAACTGATTCCATACACATAACCTGCTCTTTTCGCATTTTTTTCACTTCACCTCTTCAATTTAAATATCAATATTCTCACTAGAATATTCGCAAAAACTTTGTCTGCCATTTTTGAATGGGCCGCTAACTGGTTTTACTGCGCATGGATGCTTCACATGCTCAGAGGCGTAAGAAAATGTTTACGTGATATAATAAAAGAGACCAAAAATATCTGAAGGTTTTGTTGTATACAAAGGTCTACCTTATAGTTATTTGCCGTTCACCAACATTAGGAGAATCAATTGCAAATAATCGTATGATTTACATCCTTCACTTTGTCGATGACCACACCGTTATGGCCAGAGATCAGGAGGATGTGGAATACATGATTAGAAAATTATTAGGATAATACAATAAAGGGAGGGGCTTGGTACGTCTTGAAGAACAACTGGTGTTTTGCTTTTATCCCCAGGTCACATGTTTGGGGTCTAGAACACAGAACAACCCTGGTCAATGTCCTCAAAGAAAGACTATCATTTTCCTTCAGCTTAGCCTTATAAGTAACACAGGCCTGAATTTACTGACCAGCACTGCTGCAGGCGAGAATGGACTCTAATCATTACGTCAACAAATTATGTCCATGCCTTGGAGATTCAAAACAGGGACACAGGAAAAAAAAAACACGTCAATTTTAGCATACTCCTTGTATGAACTTGCATGAACCAAAGGATGACGTTTAGCACTTAAAAATTGCATGAATTACATCGAAAAAATCAAACAACATTGACTGTCTTGGAAATATTTAAGAAAGCGCAATTGTGACCTGTGGCGGTGATACAGAAAGATGTAACTAAGTCGACTTTGTGGCGCCATTTCTCCCACTTAACACGCTATGCATCTGTTAAATGCTCATTAACTGGTTTGAATATGAAGAGGATTATTCCGAGGCTTGTTCAGAATCAGCCCTGTTTAAATTAAAACATCACAGACGAAAGGGCGTCACTACATCATTAATATTAATGCGTCTATCGATTAATAATTTTCAATACATTGTTTATGCAAACTAAGTGATGAAGCCATGAAAATGATAATTATATATGCTGGACCACGGCAAGTCTTCCAGAATGAGCTGTTTATTATCCAGAACCAAACATTTAAATGGGGAAATATTCTAGTTCGACACTAAAGATTTAGTACTGAGCTGCATTTCCTGAATATATTATCACGCTCACCTTGAAGCCTCAAGTTCAATGTCAAGAACTTCCTATAGTGCGATGTTATTACCACTCTCTGTCATTCATCGACCAGATCTCTCGTTCCAATCGACCGATTATAATTCATTATTTATTCACACATATTTGTGATATATTTTCTATCAGTCTTTTGACATGATCCTTCTATTTCATCCTATTTTCTTCTACCTTATTAGCTGGAAAGATTTCTGGGAGAACATATTTCTGTCAAATGGAACATCGTCGTTCATTTTTTTATATGTGAAAACGTACAAAGAGAAGGGAATCTCAAACCTTCAAAACATTTGACTGTCGCACAAAGCCTGCTGTATTCTAATATCCCCCCTGCACCTACAAGGAAATAAGCAATAAGATAATTTGTATGAATGTTCATCTCAACCTTATTGTCAGTCCTGTCCACCTGTCATACTTAAAACTAACATCACAATTCGCACAACCGAAGTGCGATACTTGTTCTAAAATGTTCTCAATGTTTATTTTCAAATTTTATCTAACCGGATTCTTTCGTTTAAAAGCCATTAGCGTGGTCTTAATTATAGATATACTTAACTATACTGTTTTCCATTTTAGCTTAATCTATATATAATCTACACCTCTGTAAATTATATTATATTTCCTGTGTAAATACCTGGTAACCAGCATACAATAGAATATTTAATGATATGTCAGATTCTGCTTTAATTCCAAACTGCATTTCCTCTTTACACTCGTCAATACAAAAATTAAATAAGGTTGGCGATAAACTACACCCTTGTCGAACACCTACGTTTGTTAAAATTTTATCCAACGTTTTCGAACCTAAACTTAAAACTATTTTTGTATTTACAGAAAACTCTTTATAGTTTTAATTAGGTATTTTGAGTTACATATTATTTCTAATATTTTCCATAAAAGGGAATTTTTTACCTTATCAAAGGCTTTCTCATAATCAAAAAATAGTAATTGACTTTCTGGACCAAATTTTTTACGGTTGTCGACAATTTATCTTATTGTAAATATTTACCCAAACGTCTCTTCCTGAAGGCTGAGTGTTCTGAGATTATGCTTACTTTGCAATATCTGATCAAGTATTTTTCTATAAATTTATTTCATTTATTAAACTTTATCCTCTATGATTTTCTGTCTTTCCTATTTCCTTTTTTGAATACATTACCACTTCGACTGAAGTGGTAATATGCAGTTTGAGGTAAGAAACAATTAAAAACGTCATTACTATTATCATCATCATCATCATCATCATCATTATTACGATCGTGGTTTTCACTAGTTTTTATGTAAATGTATTCCGATGAAATCGTAACCAGGAGAGATTTATTTTCTCATCAGACTCTTGCTACATTTAACAGCGCGTTTCCGGTGACATTTGTGTCACTGCAGCAGTTGTTACACAAACGTCATTCCAAACGTTTCTAACATTTGATAGCTAATAACTTAATCCTTACAACATGTAAATTACGTGTGACTGGAAGCCGCAGCAAATCCAATAACGCTCTCAACGAAAGGAAAAGAGGGGAAGAAAAAAAACTCGGCAGGAGTATAAGGTGTAGCAAGGGAGAAAGTCTATATTAAGTTGTAGTGGGAAAAGTCGAGATGAAAGTCAGTGTCGGCTTGTGAACTAGTTTCGGCTAGTGATTTATCAGTCACTATCAGGTTAGCCTTAAAAAGTGAATGATGAATTAATTTTATTATTTCCTCACATTCTTTATTAAAATGTTGTGGAATTTTCATTCATCCGAATGGCGGAATAACGTCTTATATAATTAAAATTGGTGAAATTTGAAAGAGCTATACCTCTCTTACAACGAAATGGATGTAATCTGGTGAATATTGTGGCGGTAGTTAAGGGCGTTACCACCAGATGGCAGAGTACGTCGGGAGAGAATGATTCCAAAGGAATCTCAAACTCAATTTCTGCAACATAAGCTCCTAGGAAATAGCTTGTAGGTATGCTAAGAGGAAGTCGCATGTCCAGACTTTAATAAATTATGTCCCGAATATCTAAATTCTAGAGAGATATACTTTCTAGGAACCTAATGACGTCACAATATGTAGATTTTGCACTGCCAGATAGGCACGCACACTCTAAGAACATCGAGATAAACAACCTCCTCATTTTAAGAGGTAGAACTGGAACTTAAAAATTCAATGCCACAACTGGGATTTGAACCACAGACCTTCCGCTTGCCGGGCGGACGCTCTAACCACTGAGCTATTGTGACAAACTGCCAGAATGGCATTAAATTCTCAAGCCAGTTCGTATTTCTCCTGGTAAAATACGAACTGGCTTGAGAATTTAATGCCATTCTGGCAGTTTGTCACAATAGCTCAGTGGTTAGAGCGTCCGCACGGCAAGCGGAAGGTCTGTGGTTCAAATCCCAGTTGTGGCATTGAATTTTTAAGTTCCAGTTCTACCTCTTAAACTTTGCCCACACACGGCTTGCGTGTTTAAAAACACCAACAGTAAGTTTGTTGGCATAAATAAATAATAACCTCCTCATTTGTTAATTAAAATACCGGTTCACTGATTTCTGCTGTAAGCAATTTTCCCTCTTTGTAAATTACTTAACATGCTGTTAGCGAACTGATTACAAATAAGCGCAAAGGAAACAAACCAGAGCTTTCATACTCGAAGCTTATTAAAACATTGACATGCAATTGTCATACCATTATAAACAGACTCAATTCTCTTTTGTTTCGTTGTGTCTAATTGTTAATATTATGCACCGGCACAACGTTAAATAACATATTTCACACATATTAAAGTTATTTTTTATTATAACATCAACTAATTCGGTCTCTAAAACGTAACTAATAAGTTTATATAAAGATTAATTTTCTAATTAGATGTCAAAATGTGTAAAAAGTAGTCAGCATATTGTCGCGAGCTATAGGTGGGTATAGGATTTTTCATGCAAAAATAAACTGTATTTTATGGAAGATTTTCTGCATATATTAGCTGAAAATTCTTGGTTAAAAATGATCAGATTATGTGCTTTTCTATTAGTAGTTGCTTATTTGACTAAATCTAATTATTGTGATTTAGCTATCGATTAACAAGCCGCCACTGCCTGTCCGGCGGGATGAAACACAAGAGCATCGGGAAACCCGAGTCGCGGGGATTCAGCGACGTAGAAGCCATTCATTACGACAAGCTAACGCCAGAGGGGAAAGGGGGTTCCCTCCAAAAACTTCATTTCACTGCAGCTTGCCAATTTAGAATTAATGAAAAACAAAATTCATCACCAAGCAAATGTGAATTCATGCTAGTTTTCTATTCTTACTTGTATATAACCCTTCCGCTGATTCCAAATTCTCTTACGAATACAGGAATAAAATCGTTAAATAGGCCATGGATCCTTTAAAAAATAACACCAAAAATAGCAAATTTTAGAAACTCTATTCTGGTATAGACTAACAACTATTCCGCAATATCAATTAAAGTTAAAATAGGGCCATAAGCTTTTATCCAAATGGTTATATAAAATTGCAAATCCGCACACCAGGGAGAACGAAAGGTGGTGCACATAGCAAAGCGTCAGCCAACTAGCGGCCATGTTGTTAAGTTGCTTACGTCATCCCAAAATTGGGCGGAACGTAACAATGTCCATGGACTGTCTGTTCTTTTGTGTTTCGGCACCAATAAAGGTCATGACATTCCTGACCACAAGAGTGCTTTATTTATCAAGGAGTTTTATTATTAATCACAGTGACACTGCGAAATAATAAAATAGTATTATCTATTTCAGATTACCAATTACGTTTTGTTTGTAAACATGGTTATAATAAAAGAGTAATTTATCTAATCATCGACATTTATTCTCACAAATGTTTGGCATAAATCATAAATTACTACATATATTGGTTTTCAGAAGAAGCAACGACATCAATCTCCCCTCTTTTCCCCCTTATTGATGCCTCATCAAGCCACCTCAGTCTGTGATAGGTAAGATGAAGAACACGCCTCAAAGGGCCCCAGCAAACGATACAAAATCTGCTCAAGATTTTCTTAGGCACTCTTTGTACGGGTGTGAGTAAAATCACTGGGGCATCTCTAAAGGGCAACATACGTAAATTAATTTTAATTGTTCAAGATTTACTAATTTGAAAGAAATACTTGTATGCTATGATAGATACATCCTAAGTAAATGTAATAAGAGGAAAGTTGTGTGTAATGGACTGTACGTCGATTGACAAGCTGCCAAACCTCTGGCGCAACAAACACTCGGATCCATTCAGCTTCAGAGACGGTCGCTTCCTGGCCAATGATGTGTACTTCCTGTGTGCTGCTTGCATTCTTGTCTCACAAGGCCAGCATTGCTCCAGGACAGATGGAGGGAAGGTCATTAGGTTCTCAACAACAAAACTCTATTTCAGTTAGAAATGCGCTAAGATGGTATGCTTTTATCTTGTGTAGCGGTAAATACCAGCTGGAAGGTATTGGTTCGGTCATCATTAACCAGATGAATGTAATAAATATGTCCAATACAATTATTGTCAATAAAGAAAAAAAAATTGTGTCAAATGTTTGAAGCTATTTCACCAACCGTTTATATCCATTCTTCAAAGAGCTAGACGACTGGCTCCAAATATTTGACACAATGTTTTTGGGCGAACCGTTCTTTATTGACAATAATTGTATTGGACATATTTGTTATACTAATCATATAGACTCCCGAGCTAACGTTTGGCCGAAACAATACCTTCCACCAGGTATAATTACATTGTCGAACGTGATAGACTCAGCAAACATGCACACAAAATTGGATTCCTTCCCTTTCCAAAATGTCTATTATGCAATAAGGAAGAATAAATAAAGTGAACCACTTATTACTCTGTGAACAACTAAAATGGTGTCTCAAAATGTTGGAAAGTAATGAATAGTAATATTCATTCCTTGGCCTCGATGAAGAATTGTTGCTGTTATCCAAATTACTGAACCACCTAACATAAAATCTGCTCAGTCAACACTGAATCTTATATGAGACATATCCAGAGCTTCAGTAGTGCGGTCTGAGATTGCACCAATGCTTTCTCAAGGAATACAGCAACTAAGTATATATTTTGTTCATCCCAATTGAAACCCATCATCTGAAACTACGGAAGGACCAGTGAAATATTTGAGCACCACAGTTGATCATTCCCATCAGCTCAATGAGAATTTTTCATATCGCAAAAGTACTCATCCAGAGTTTCATTGTTGGAACCATCCTTCATCTCCTCCCCCATATTTAGAACTCCACCAACCACAAATTTCCTTTCTTGGTATCACAGATTTTTCTTCTGAAGAGGAAACTTGTGATAATGGGCGCGTGAGAGGTGAGAATACGTGAGTAGCCAGCAAGCTGTCACGTATGCGGTCCGAGTGGGCGGGCAGGAAGTGTTCTGTCTTCCCCTGGAACACGTCACTAATTACAGGGCGCAGGATGCAAGCTGATATTATAATTACAATGTCTGTCTGTCTGTACGTCTGTTCTGTACAGCTGGACACCTCGTGTGCAGATGACCAAATGCTGTAAATCATGCTCAAGGAGAGCATATAATTCAGATTCATCAGAGAGGTTTGTTTTGAATCCCACGAATGCGTCATAGGCCGGCGAAAAGTAGGTGACGACAAATCCCTCTTTCGCATACGGTTGGCCATCGATGGCATTTGTGCATGCCACTTTGAACAATGTTCTTCATTCGCCATTGTAAGGTGTGTTTAGTCGCTAAGGGCAACCATCTTGAGAACCGAATGAGCTGAACAGGTGCAGAAAGCCTATATTAAACCTGTGATATATCACTAATACACAATAAGAAACCTCTGCTTGTTAAAATGAATATACATTTTTGGACGGCCCCTGTATTTATCTCAAAACAGCTATAAAGCCTTCCTCACATAAATTACCATGGCCTAAAATGTTTATTGAAATATATTTGCAACATAATCCCATGTAAACTGTTATTTCTCATGATGGCACACGCCGGGTTTCCTTGGCAAGGGAAAAGCCGCTATTAATAACCGTCTCTCCTCTAGGAATTTACATTTAACACTGCAATCTAAATCATCTCCGACCGCAGCTCGTTCCAATATTTCTGTTATTTTGGCACCAAATGAATGGTTGTATCACCTGCCTTTTGTTCGTTGTGAGATACGAGCCAATCCCCTCCCCGCAGTTTAATCCGCTTTTTTGTAAATGAACGCTTCGTTTAATCGATTGATTGAACTACCTTCAGTAAATTGTGTAGGGTTTTAGATTTAACCAATTCTTATGGACTTACGAAATCGGGCATGAATGTCTGGCAATGTTTATTTGTGAACAAATAAAACAGGAAACGAGGTTTAAAAATGAAATGTGGAGCTGTCACATCGTTTTTTCAATCCATTACTATTTTACAATAAACCCGAGAGGGAAGGTTCAGGCGATGACGTTTGTGGCCCACATTTTGGGAGGGTTCGAGTCCCGCGGTCGACTTTCCTGATCTTGGCTTTTTCGGGGGTTTTCCCAGATCACTCGGAAGGATATTTAGCTTGTATTCCTCGTTTCACTTCCTTTCATTTCATTATCTCTCTATCCAGTCTTTCCAGGTTCCTGTTCCAGTCAACGGATTCTCCGGCGGGCTGCGTTGCGGTGGTGCTTGCGCTCTGGAAATACTGTGCTCGCCTAAGGGGAGGCACTGTGGTCGGCCGACCGCCATCCAAGGAGTCTGATTGCTACGCCGGAATGGATATTGGCTGGCTCTCTGTGGACCTGGAAGTCCGTCTGGCAGAAGAGCTTGCCTGCACCTGTTATGGACCCACCGTAGTTGTAGTTCAACCTGTGATGAGTTTTGGCCGCCTGTAGGATACTTTTGTTATATTGTTATTGTTACATTGTTATATTTTTTATTATTATTATTATTATTATTATTATTATTATTATTATTATTATTATTATTATTATTATTATTATTATTATTATTATTATTATTATTATTATTATTATTATTATTATTATTATTATTACTTTTTGGTGTTACATAATGTCTCTGATTTAATCCTAGTTGTCATGCGTTGTTAAATAAACCAAATATAGTTAGCGTTATGAATATTCTTACGATTATTATGAACTTCACGGCAGCCAACATCAAAAACACAAACAGCCAATTGGCTATTTTCCGCCCACCTTTGAGATGATCTTTTTGTGTAGCAATTTCTGTTCTCTTTCTTGCGGTGTACCCATTTAGTTACACCATAGTACAATTCAACCCGAATGAGCAGGATTCACGGGCTTTTCACTATCATTTGAAGGGTACTTTGGTTAAAAAAATGTTCGTGTAGCATCTTTGGCAGATATTGAACTTACTCAAGCTTCATGTTTGTTCTAAAATTTGTTAGGTTATGTTGTTTATAAAACAAAAAACACACGCCATTTTATAGAAATGTTTGTTTTCGATTCAGGAAGATCTTAGAGAAGTATTTACATTGAAATCTCCACATATTCGTGTGGAATGTAATATTTCCTTTACCTATTATGTAAATAGAGAAAGTAAAAGCTAAAACTAATGACAGATTCAGATTGTACGGGTAGATTGGGTTGGAGAACTTCCTTAGAAAGCTTCGTATGGCATGTTTAAACAGCGTGTGACTCAAATATGGAATGTATTAGGTACCTACCTTCCACAAACAGACCAAAAACACTCCCAATGACTTTGTGGAACACACTGTACTTTTTATTTTAAGCTTACATGTCCGTAAATCCACGTACCAATCTCCTCGTACAGTTTTATAGTACTATAGACAAAACGCTTCAACTAATCTTCCGCAAAAAGTGCAATTACAGCTGACGCATGGCCGACTTTTATTAGCGGTGCTATTTATTCCAGAGGTGGCCATGACTTGAACAACGAATGGCTGAATCTGTGCTGAATACGAAAAGATGGCTGTTATTTCCAGAAGGAAGCAGGAAAAGCAAACAGGCAGACATATGTGAGCGCATCTTCTGCAAAATCCGGCAATTGAAAGCGGAGCAGGGGATATTTCAATAAGAGGCACCTACCTGGAGGGCAAGCTGTAAGAATATAAACAAATACGAGCATCCCAGCCATGTTTGTATGCCTTTTATTACAAATTGGTCCGGGGCGCACGTGACCTGGCATTCCAAACGGGGATCGGATCGTACAAACCCCCCATCGCCGGGTAAAATGAACTCACACCTTACTGCTATTTTCACTGGAATTAAATCTCAAGGGGGAGATTTTTTCTTGCACAGGGTTGAAGTGGGGTATTTACCGTGTCTCCACATTCAATGGCTTCTTTTTTAATGCCTCTATTACATTTTTTATCGCGTCTCTCTTCACATCTTGTGCCGGGTATTGAAAGCATGCTCTGGAATTTTTCCAGCGTAGTTATTATTATTATATTTTGTGCAGCGAGCTAAGTGCAATTCATATTGAAATAAAATTAGTTGGCGAATATCAGCAAGGAAAGAAAAGAATATTTAAGCGGGGTACAAAACGAGGAATAAAGCAAGAAGAAACAAAAAAGTCTCTTATAACTACATTTGTCGCTTCTAGTGGTTGGAATTCACGCACCGTAATGAGATGGCAAACAAAAGCATGCTATAGAAAATTAATGAATGAAAACAATTTTATAAAAGGAGTGTAACCTTTCGCTTAAGAGCCCTTCAGTTGCTGGCGTACAATATAAAATATCTGGTGTGCTACAATCACACTATTCTCTATTCATTATAATTTACTTCCATATTTATTCTACTAATTATTAGTTTAAAAGTAGCTTGCCTTTCACAATATCTATCCCGTAACTAGCAAATGGATGAAGTATTGCATTCCATTAGAGAAATTCTCTATCAAGATTTCAACACAAATACACGTTTTGAAGCACCTTGAACCCATGTAAGACCCTTTTTAGGAGAGAGAGAAAAAGAAGGCATGTATTTGAACAGCATATTCAAAACAAATGTCGGATGAAGATTTTGAAGAAAATCATCCGCCCCACAAGCTACCCACACGAAATTTTTCAGCATTTTTATTTCATAAAACTGGCTGTAACGATTTTAATTCAAATACTTTGTGTTTAAGGTATTTACATAACAAATAAACTGCATATATTGCAGTTTTTGCCTTTTGTGTTATGATTTAGCATTTCCAGGAAGTTTTCACAAGTATTTTCCGCACAGTGTAAGGTAAAGAATCCATATATTCCTAATATGGCCACCTTCCAGCAAGTGACGAACTTACAAAGTACTAAAAGGAACAACAGAGGACACTAGTAGTGCATACAAAGTGCGAGGAAGTACATTATTTCGATCCCACGCAACCGCATGTGGGATTTGTGATGGGCAAAGCGGCATTGGGGCGGGTTTCCTCCGGGTTCTCCGGTTTCCCCCGCCATCGCTGGTGCTCCATCTTCATTCCTTGTATCAGTGTCACCACCTGCGGTGCCGTATGTAGTAAACGCGGGCGTTAAACACTACAAGAAAAAGTCTTAAATCTCTTCACCTCGAAACCTGGACCCCATTCATCCCGGGGGCAATAGAAAAACGAGCAATGGCGGCATGGACGCGCATTAGAAACCACGAGAATGACGTGATCGCCAACATCGGTGCAGGCGAGCCGAAGCACCGCAAACATACTAGAATAAAAATATTCTAGAAGCGGCACGGCTCGCCGACAAATGCGCGTCCGCGCAACCTCGGTCCTAAGCCACAGACATGTTCCGGCGGAGGCCCTCGCCTCGGAAAATATTCAGGAGCTGTCTCCTGCCCGCGCAGGAAAACAGCGGATGAGTGTATATATGAAGTGTAAATAGTGCAGTGCGCTGGGACGCATATTTCTGGTGTGTCCAGTGAAGGCGCGCGTGCGTGCGTGCGTGTGTGTGTGTGTGTGTGTGTGTGTGTGTGTGTGTGAGAGAGAGAGTGCGCGCGTGTATGTATGCGTGTATATAATTGTAAATATGTACATATGTGTGTATATATATATATGAACCAAAAACTGAATAGAACTTAAAGGACATAAGAAAACTATTCTCGGTTACCGATAGACGGTCACCGTATGGGTTTTTGTACAAACCGAAAACTATAATTAGTTATAAGTAAGCAAACTGTGTGTATATATATATCAAATATAGCCTGTAAGCTGGGCCCTATGTACCGGCACCAGGCCAATACTCTATACTAAACAAACTGAAACTGATTAATTTTGAGTGTAAAGGTGATTTTTCGACATGTTTGAGTTACAAAACATATTTTACTTTGAAATATAACTATTATAAACCAGCCTTTTGTAGCACAGAAGCTCAGGATGCTTTGCTTTATCGTAGAACAGTTTAGTAGCTTACATAACCTCAACAAGCAAGCACCAGATTAAAAGCAATACAAGCCCTTGCTGGTGCGTACCACATACGCACGTAAAGTTCCATTTGTTTGCACCATTTCTTTATAAAGCAACTGTTAATATTAACATATGTCCCAAATTTAATTCATGTTTGCAAAATTATGTATTTCACTATAGGGGCAATGTATGGAACAGTTTAGTTGTGAATAAAGAAATGCAACCTTTTTATTCATCTTTATTTGCTAACGTCTAACTCACGTTACTGTCACAGTGACCTTGTATCTAATTGTAAGTTTACACGAGTGTAAACATTGTGTTTGTGCAAGCTATGTGGGATAATAAAAACGAGGGCCATATTGGGGGACCTTACCCATGCAGTAAGTTTCGTTGCAGGACTTTGTGCACCCCTGTTGTTGCCAAGTAACCTTATAACTCTCATCCTTGTCTTTGTGTGATACAGTGCAGGAACAAGGGGTGGAGGGGAGCAGCGGGTTGAAACGAGCAAAAACATGCAAGAAACATGGAAATTAATCAACGCTACCGAAAAGTTTTCTGGCACCAGATAGAAATCTGGTTTAAACGATTTGGAAGCCTGGGTTCAATGCATCATCACGAAATTTATTCCATGGGCTTGCCAAGTAAACATCAGTGGAAACGATTACAGTGTTGAAACTTATATAGTGTATACGGAAGTTAGGTGTTAAAATACCTTTAATATATTCTGCACGAATTGGGAAAACACCGTTGGATATTTTCGTAAGCTTAGCTAGAACTCTGTTAGTAGTTAATTGCCTCTCTAGCAATTGAATGCTCGCCCTTCCCAACAAAGGTGGTTAAAACAACAAACAATTGACATCCACAGATGTAAAACACTATCATCAGGAATATGAGTTTCTAACATTTTCATCACTGGCAGACATTTAATTTCATATTCCGAAATTCTAAAACAAACGTAACCCTTCAATGGCAATTTAAAAAAGTCTTGCATTTACATGAGTTTCTCTGTCCATTATGGTTAATTATATACATTTTCTACAAACTTTCTTTTAAAAGTCTTACTTTTCTATGTAAATCGAGACCAATCTTTGCAGAAATCGCTTCACTGCACATTTCGTTATAGGTACAAAAGGATAAGGGAAACGGAAACGATAGTCAGCCTTGAGAATTCATACTCTTTCCATGGCATCATGAGAAACAATTGAAAAGCGGCGGCACTTCAAATATGGTAGTATTGTAACCTTCAAACGCATATCTCGGAAATGGCTAATGCTACAAATATCGTAAGTTAGTTACTTGAAGTAAGGTGTGTGTTTTAAGCTATGTGTATATATTTTGTACTAAGTTTTTGCTTCTCTCTGTTAAAGTGTATCAGTTATAAGCAATTATATTACAGTTATTGCGACGTGGGAGTAGTTCATCTGCCTAACATTGAAGTTCGAATCTCGGTTAAGGAGAGATATCCCGTTTAGGTTTTTCCCTTAATTTTCCCTTGTTCTGAGAAGACAAACGTCGGAAAAGTCGGATAGGAGTGCGAAGGAAGTGATAAACAGTGGAAAAAAAGTGTGATTAGAGCAGAGGAAGATACAAAGAGAGAGGTGAAAAACATAAGAATATCTCATTAGCTAACCTAACAACGCAAACAGAGCTACCAATTCTTAGTTGATGTATAATGGAATAGAATTTTGCCCCAAGAAAAAGTATTGGTGTAAAAAACATCGTTTTATTAATGTCTTTAAACGCCTCTGTTTTGAGAGTGTATTTTAATTCAAATTAATGATCATTTAATTCAAATATTATTGTGTTATGCGATGATTTAACTCTGGGTGGATTTAAGCGTATAGGTAAAAGCGTTTTTTTTTTGTTTTTTTTTTCCAATTTCTATATTTCAACGCGTTCATTTGCTGTTAGAAAACTGCATCGAAATGAGGCGCATCTCGATACAGATTGATTTTTTCTTGCTCACCAAATCATGATTCAGTCATACAGTTTTTCATAAATTTTCTTTAATCTTTCTCATTCTATAACTCGCCTCAGGAAATTAAACAAGTTGAATATTTATCTTCATCGCCGAAAAGGTTACTCTGTATGAAGCAAATATTTCATAAAAATTACGTAACAGACAAGTTCACACTCGTTTCATGATCAAGTCTAACACGATACCTAAGAGATGAAGGAATCGTATTGTAATTTTCGCAATCCAAAGAAAAGTGTGGACAACCCTGATGAAGGAAATCTCACCGACATGTGTTTTCTGCATCCTAATAAATAATGTGCGTCATTAGGGCGTTCGCCAAGTCGTTATGTTGCTGATAAGACGAGACTAAGTTTAGACCGGATGCTGCGCTGGAGCCCAGCGCGCTATCTGCTCAAAATGGGGAATCTCTTCCGTAGACACTGTTTTTCCTCGTTCCGGGGCCACAATTTACGTCACACAGAGGTCACGTGACCGCTTCGTTACGTATTAATGAGTTTGGGGTCTTCTATTGCTAGTATTTAGTGCCGAGAAGCAGTAAAACTTTCATAAACAACCATAAATAATAATATTAGTAACGGTTTTGAATCTTGCAATATTTATCCAAGTGTATGAAATGCTTAGAATGTCTAAGAAGTTCCAAATAAACTTTCCGGAACGGTGTTCTAAAAACCATAGGTTTAAAGAAAGTATATACCTACACCTTTTGTTTTTGTTTTTGTTTTTCTTTTCTTTTCTTGTTTTATTCTTAAGTAAACTCTTTTGTACAATTAAGTACTATATAGTTTAGCTAGATTAGAAACAGAACAATAATGAAACTTGTAATTGGGGTGCCATCCAGCGATAGTCCCAATAATGGGCGAGGAACCAGACACAAGACGATAGACGTCGCGGATACGGTGACGAATCCTCTGCACTAGACTATAAAGATGAGGATCCCATGTTAGCATCTGTCTAAGAAGGTATCTTATGGAAGTCGCTGTGGGTATCTCCGTCTCATTGACATAAAGGGGATGATGGGTCACGTCCTTTTTGTAAGTGAACTTCACAACTCGGGACTTATGAGCGTTCATAGTCACTCTCCGACGTCGGTATTTGATTGCAGAAGTCCTGAAAGTGGCTAGCAGTCACAACACATGTACCCACACACAGAGCCGCCACGTCATCGGCATAGTGAGTGATGGTGAGTTGAGGATGACTAGGAAAATGCGAGGTATATACCAGATATAATAAGGGGCCTAGTACGCTTCCTTGCGGTACACCAGAGAAAATAGGGAGGACCTTGGAGAAGGCGTTCTCATATTTAATGTAAAAGGTGCGATTATGCAAATAGGACTGTAGGAGGCGGAAATAGGTGTTCGAGAGATGCGGTTTGAGTAACAGACCATTGTGCCAAACCTTATCAAAAGCTTTCTCCGTATCCAAAAACAGAAGAGCCGAGGAGCAGAATGGAAAGATCCAACTTGTATGTTTGCGGAAGTAGTAGACAGTTGAATCCGAGCAACCTGGAAGGCGTCTTCCGAAATGAGTGGAAGGGCATCGTGAGCCAAACAGGTCTTGATAAACAAGGCAGAACCACCCGTTCTAGTCGAGTTAGGGTGATCTTCACGATATATATAATAGCCAGAAATGTGGAAATGTATCTGAAGAGCAAATTTGGTATCTGTGGCGAACAGGAGGTCTACTTCATAAACCGTAAAGAAGTGTAATAGTTCGTGAAACTTATTAGTGATACTCTGACAATTTCAAGTGCAGATTCGAATGGAAGTGGGGACAAAATTAGCCATGGATACGTAGCAGAACAGGAATCAATTGTGGCAGCTTAGTAAGAAGAGGCTATAGAATAGCAAAGACAGAATCCAGTCGAGCCATCAAGCAGTCCAATGGAGAACGGTTTGGTTCACACTGACGAGTTGCCCCGTATCAACGGGAACAGCCGTGGTGTTTAAGGAAAGTCTTAATACTACGCAGTTCACTCTCTTAGCTGCATATCAGCAAACTTTGAGGTTATAAACTTTCATTAAAAGTCCACTTTAACCTAACTAGTTAAACAGAAGAGAGGAAAAGAAAAACTAAAAACAAGCACTATTGTGAACACACGCAAATAACACAGTAGAAGTACGGTTGGAAGTATTTAAAGTCTGTAAACATACAATCTTGTCGTGTATAACCAATTTTAAGCTAATGGTACAATCACAATTCAGTACTTGAAAAACAATAAATTCAGATGAAAATTCGTGATCCTTTCACTTCCACTGTCAAGAATCACCGAGATCTTAAATAATATACACTAATATGCACATACAATGCGAAAATAACCGATATTTAAGACTAAATAAGCAGACAAGGAAATATTGTTAGATCCAAAGCCCTCTAAAACCCATATACCTATACTTACTACGTGAATGAAGTGGATATAAACAAAAGCACGTGGGTTTCGACCGCAGCGCGCCTTCTTGACGCGTTCGCCGTCTAAATACTCCCTTGAAAAAATGCTAGTGCTAAGGTCTCCACAAGTAGATAGAAAAATAAGGTTTTGTAAGAATAGTTAGTAGGAGAGCGGGAACAGCAGATTTGTTGAACACCCACTGCACAGGGGTACCCGTCGTGAGACTAGCTGTAATGCACCACTCCATTATGTCAGGGCCCTTGTGACCCTGCGTAATGCGCTTATGGTACACAATGTGGTCCCTGAATGAACCAACGACTTCAAACAAAAACCACGTGCACAAAAGAAACCTTTCCTGCTTTTAAACGAATGGACATGGAAGTGGTTTTCCCTCCCTCCCTCCCCCACCCCCACCCCCTTTAGAACTAAAGTAGTCGTATGAAAAGAGTAGGTAGGCTTTTGGCTGGGGAAATGGAAAAGAGAGCGAATTAGAGATTTGGGAGAAAAGAGTAGAATAGTAAAATGAAAAATGAACTCGCCGCAATGGAAGTCTTTTACGGTCCAACCGATCTTCACAATTTTTTTTTTTTTAAATTGTGACGTTAGTTACATTAATGGAGAAGTAACAAACACTATTACGTACACACACCTGGGTCGTGTTAGTTAACCACGAATTAAACCAATCAGAACATCTATTTATAGTAAGTAAAGCAAGAGTTATATTTTAGCCAAGAGATTATATATCGAGATTTGGACAGAAATACATGTTTGACGTCACCTGAATCTAATTTCTTTTGTTTTACTTTCTCTACAACGTTTAGTGAGTAGTGGAAATACCGTATTCGACTCAAAAATTTGATGTCGAGATTTCATCGGAAATATATATGTGAGGCCCCCAGGATAGAAAAAAAGTATTTTAGAAAAAAGTACATGTGTCTGTGAACAACATAACTCAAAAAACAAAAGCTTGGTTAAAAACCAAAGTTAATATTTAAGTTTAATAACTCTCAAGGATGCGACAAAAAGACCTTGAAGAAAATTCCACCATCATAAATAACCCTTTAGATGCAAAATGCTTCGAAAATTTTATTTTTTCAAAGATGGCTCTAACGATTTTAATTATATTTTATTTATATTTTATGACAAATGAAATGTATATTTTGAATTTTCTGGCTACAGCCAATGTAGTCCTCTTTACTTTTGATGACTTTTGCATAACTGGTAAACCGTAAGAGATAGACCAAATCTTACTATTACAAAAATTTAGATCTCAATCTTTTTTTGTGGAGTGAACCATTTCGAAGATATTCCTTGTTATTTGCGCGAGTTTTGCAAAACTTATACTTTTCTCAAATGTAAGGTCCTTATTCACTTTTTTATCTCTTGGCCGTGGAAAGAGAACGTAATTTCAAAGCCTACTCTTTCGTAGAATATTCTTCGTTATTTTCTCTCAAAAATTCTAGGTGTTATGATTTTAATTAAAATACCACATGTTTAAGATATGTGTTAGGCAAATAAAGTGTATTTACCTTGAGTGCCTTAGGAGACTTGAAGTCGTCATTATAAATTACTTTTCTAAAACTGGAAAACCTTACGACCTTAGACAAAATCTTACTTCACAAAAATGAACATCTAGTAAAAGCACACATTTAAGTCAAATAAAAGTTTTAGTGGCGTTAACCATTTCCGAATTATTCAATTATTCGATTAACAAGAAGTGGATACAAGAATAAGTTTTCGTAAGAATATTTTGTTGAAGAGTGAGTAGAGAAAGTAGTATGTATGTAATACTTCAGATATTTTACAATGAAGTTTAGATCTCACAAGGATGAGACATAAATATTTTTCTACCCCAAACTACACACATATTTTTTCTTGCATACTCAAAAATAACTGACGATTCTGGTTAAAATACTGTTCGTTTAAATTGTTTCCAAAACAAACAAAATTATATCTAATATCCTTAAATGAGCAATACATGTATAAAAGTTTCCGTGTATCTTGGGAACGGCTCTAACGATATGGAATATTCAAATAAGGTTTTGCTTTTTAAATTTATCTATATGTGTGTGTTTCCTGAAAAAAAAAAACGCGATTTTACACAGAACAAAACACTTTTTGTGTTCCCTCTTCTACAAATAAGTCATATAATTTTCTGTATGTTTCAAATAGAAATGCTACGTATTAAATTCACACTGTTTTCTCTACTCACTTTTAGGTTACACATTCACATTTCTTTTACCGCTTACTCTTCTACAAACAATTGTATATTTCATCTACCTATATATACGAATACAAAATGTATGTTTATATATATAGTGGTTTTGTCTATTCACTTTGCTCACGTAACACATTCATATATCCTTCTCTACTCGCATTCACACGGTTTTCTCTATCGGTTCTTCTTTTACGAGACATAATCACACTTCTTTCTTTATTTGTAGTATTCTAATATCTCCCTTGCACCTACAAGGAAATAAGCAATAAGATAATTTGTACAAATGTTTATCTTAACTAACACGAAGAAGATATAGGAATAAGAGTTTCTAAGAATGGTTAGTACAAGGGTAGAGAAAGTCATGTGAGTCTCGCTTAACATAAAGTTTATGCAATGTGGTGTATTAATGGCGGGAGTGGTTTTAAAAAGACCGCCATGGACGAAGCAGCCCTCTATGTTGATGAAAGATCTGAGACGAAGTAACTAAAGGCATACTGGTCTAACTTCACTGGCACGTGGAGTCCAAGTGGTGCGCCAAAGAACTGTTTTAATGGTGCTTACCAGGTTTTGCCAATCTTAAAATACCAGCTGAAGTTGCGGATTCATCTCATATTTATTACTCAGCGTACAATGATATGCAAGCGTTACAGATAGTGAGCATTTAATATTTTTCAAAGAACATCGCTTAGTTTAAACAAGAATGACCTATTTAACTAAAACGCAACGCTAAATGCATTTCCGAAACCTTGTGTATATAAATGAACGTTGTTTATTTGTCCCTTATGTGCTGATATACCATTCATCCGAATGCGATGAAAGCTGGTAAATCTAAATGTTTTTATAAAAAATGTATTTCTATTTATTGTTATTTATAAATGTCATTGCACAGTGGGACCATGGGAAAACTCAAAACAAACACGCATCACACGTAAGAAATGAGTGATTATTTAAAAGTATTGCCAACATCGAAACATGATTGATTATTAACAACTGATAGTTATGGAATTCGCTATAACAACAGTATTCGTGTGTAGTAATTATATTGTAAACATTAAAAAGTTATATGCCTTCCAGTAATGCATGTCTCCCTATGGCTTACCTTTGTGAAAAAGATTGTCGAAAGTAATTCCTAACTTTTACGGTGGTTACAAAACACTGTTAATTCACATGTTCAAGCTCATCTTCCGAAATGTTAGCTATCTGTTGTATTTTGCTCTGCAGTTCGTTGACTACGCCACAGCACCATATGAAAACGTTTTTGAAATCCTCTGAACAGGTGATTTGTATTGCAGAAAGTCACAAGATATAAATTCCCTTGTTTTGAATGAAATTTCTTGATGCATAACTCAAGCAACAGTCAGAGAAGTAAACACACACAAGACACTGCACTGAAACTCGACAACTGAACATCGTCAACAAACGCCTAACCAGTGGCTAAGCCTGCCAACCCCTGACTGACACGCGATTGGAGTGAGTGGCTTCCCGGTGAAAGGCCCCTAAGAAGCGGGTGGGGGAACACAAAAGCAAGTTGTTTTGCATTTTACGAAAACATGGATTTCATTAAGTGAAAGTAATATATTCTAAGTTTTCAAGTCCAATACCTAACTATTATTAAAAGCCGATGTGACTTTCTCTACACAAACTATTCTTACAAAATAGTTATTTATGTAACTAGTGCATAATGTGACTGTGATAGTGATACAATATGCTTTGAGCGATAATCAAATCTTTTAAACTTTGAGATTCCGTTCTCTTTGCACACACATAAAAAATGAACAACGATGTTCCATTTCACGAAAGTTTTGTTTTCCAAAACTCACACTCACACTCTCCGAAATAGTTCAACCTACAAGAAAATTTATTGCGACATAAATTGTGTATTTTAGCAAGATATACATTTTTTGTATAGTATGATTTGGTCTACCTCTAACGGTTTACGAGTTATGCAAAAGTCGTCCAGAGTAAATACGACTACAGGGGCTATAGCCAGAAAACTCAAGATATACATTTCATTTGTCATAAAAATATCTCAAACATATGACATTTTGGTCAAAATCGTTAGAGCCATTTTCAAGAAAATCAAAATTTTCAAAAAGTTTTCCATGTAAAGGGTAGTTTAGAGTGGGACTATTTTCTTCAAAATCTTCGTGTTGCTTCCTTGAAAGACATTGAACTTAAATATCAGCTTTGGTTTTTATTAAACTACTTTTGGTTTTTGGGTTATGCTGTCCACAGACTGACAGACACACACACGGACCTTTTTCTAAAAATGCTTTTTTTGGATTCAGGGGATCTCAATACATATATTTCCGGTGAAATCTCGACATTCAATTTTTGGGTGGAATACAATACTTCCGCTACTTACCAGTAGAGAAAGTAAAAGTGAACAAGCATCTTCCATTTCACGAAAGTATTGTTTTCCTTAACTCACACTCATAACAAGGAATATCTCCGAAATGGTTCACGCTACAAGAAAATTTATCGAGACATAAATTATGTATTTTAGCAGAATCTAATTTTTTTGTATAGTATGATTTGGTCTATCTCTAACGGTTTACCAGTTATGCAAAAGTCGTCCAGAGTAAATACGACTAAAGAGGCTATAGCCGGAAAATTCAAGATATACATATCATTTGTCATAAAAATATGTCAAACATATGATATTTTAATCAGAATCCTTAGAACTATTTTCAAGAAAATCAAAATTTTCGAAAAATTTTCCATGTAAAGGGTAGTTTAGGGTGGGGCTATTTTCTTCAAAATCTTAGTGTCGCATTCTTAAAAGACATTAAACTTAAATATCAAATTTGGTTTTTAACTGACTTTTCGTTTTTCAGTTATGCTGTCCACAGACGGACAGACACACACGCGCCCACACACAGACGATGTTTCTGTAAAACCTTTTTTTATCCAGTGATTTTGTAGTAAAATCTCAACGTCAAATTTTTTGGAAGAACGCAATAATTCCTCTAGTTAACCACAGGCAAGAAATAGGAGAGGAAGTAAAATCAATAGCACATGCATTTTCTCCGTCTACTTTACAGACTAATTTCTGGTGTCGAGGTTTAAAGCAAGTTTTGTAGCACGAAACATATCCACGTGTCAACATTAACCTTGCTGTCGCCAGAATGTCTGGACTGTATGGGGTTAATGAGGAAAACCCCAAGCTATCTGCACGTAGCCAGTCTGCCCGACGGAGTAGACTATCGATTGTTTCGTTACCCAGGCAAAGTAGTACCGCCCTACCTACCTCATTCACCTCTAACTTTCACGTTCAAATTATACAGCATTTAAATTCAAGTGTGGTGGTTATAAGCAACATTATTTTCGATTAAATTGAACCTCTTTAAGATTTATTAAAATGTAACCTACTAATTTATACAAAGAAGAGTATTTCAAAATATTCAACCGTTAATAGTTGCAAAAATTCAATTGCCAAAAAAATATAGATATTAATATTAGTTAAATGTCTAATATGCTGTCTCCAATAGTTTTAATCATGGTGAAATTACATAAAATTGGCTTAAATTTTTATTTTATAATATTATGTCTTAATACTTTCTATGTGGTCATTTTTGTGTGCATATTATAAAAATTTTAAATGCATAAATATATGTATTCACATTAAAGGAATTATGAGAGCAAAAATTATGTATTAGCCTTTAAGAATATCAATCTCTAAATATGCGAACTGTCTTACACTTGGGATTTTACTTCAAGAAAATTGCTATAATTCGAATTTTTGTCTTTAATTTTAGGCAAAATACTTAAATTTTAAATATAGATATATTTTAAAATGGTACTGAAATGTCCTTGGGTCGGAAATTGTTGTTTTTTCTCCAAGAATATATATTTAAAATAAGTAAAATGCCTTTGATATTTAATTTCAAGCAATATACGTGTATTGTGAAGCGATAATCAATTTCATGTTGCAAAGACCATTTGAAGCGTTTTATGTGTAACACGATGATAAACCAGTTTGAAGCAACAATATCTCACGCTGCCTAATAATGCCTCAAATTTGTTCCCCTTTACCTGCTTCCTTCTATTTTCGATACACACTTCATATTCTTAATTTAAAGTATTACAACGTTTCCACAATATTTTTATAAATTTAGTTCTACAAACTTACACATATATCTATATTATTGCCATGACTTTGTCTTCACTCCACGAATGGTCATCAAGCTTTGTATAGATACCAGAATGAGCGACAGATGTGCGACAATGAAGGACGCGATAACCGATGTTCTGATAGCTTTTGCTATATTTAAAAGCAACCTGACACAATTAAAATTAAAATACATCAGTATCATAAAACTCTTTAACGCTATACAGGGGATTAATAATCAATGCTGCTCTGATCCGTCTCCTGAACATTTGGATTCTTATATCAACGGGTAAACTATTAAATAAATGTAAGCCTATGTTATGCTGAATTTACATGCATTTATATATACATTACAGTTGTTTCTAGTTGTATAACTGTGAACGGATGAGCCCATAGTCAAATTGTTTAGGTTACCCCTAACGTAAAGGAGACAGGCAAGAACAAACGTTGATGGTAAAGTCAACACTTTGGATCTGACAAAGAGTGGTTTACACGACACACCATAAATAAGCCTAATAGCTCTCTTCTGTAAAAGTAATAATTTATGAGCTGAAGTATGAAAACCCCAAAGATTAATACCATAACTTAAATGACTCTGAATATAACTATGAAATACTGCAAGCAACGAATCCACTGATATCTGGTCTTTAAGTATTCGTAATATAAAACTTCCTTTACTTATTTTCTTGGCAACATTATAAACATGAGTCTGCCATCCCAAACCAGATTCGAGGTAAACACCCAGGAACCTAACAGAATCATTATTAGCAGAAGAAGAGCGACTTACACAAAAATTTAAATGTTCTGTTTTATCAGAATTAATTAAAGCTTGTTTGCATTACACCATGTTTCGACTGTACCAAATATTTCAGCTAGTCTGTTAGTTAACAATTCAGCATCGTCCTCAATGACGTTAACCGTTAGATCGTCAGCAAACATGTAGGTCTCAGAGCGTTCATCACGAATATAATCAAGGAGGTCATTAACATATATAATAAATAATACCGGGCCTAGCACAGAGCCTTGGGGCACACCATACTTCAGTAATTTAAAATCAGATAATTTACCATTTACAGATACAGCCTGATATCTATTAAAGAGATAGGAAGATACAAAATTAACACTTGACTTATTAAATCCATAGAAAGTAAGTTTCTGTAATAATGTGGTACGGGTAACTTTATCAAAGGCTTTTGAGAGGTCAAAAAAGCTACACCCAACTCCAAACCATCGATTTATAAATAACATTACTCCGTCCACAGTACTACGAGAACTTCTAAAGCCAAATTGGCAATTAGAAAATGAAGAGTTGGCTTCAAAATAATTATAAATTTGCTTATTTAATAAGATCTCAAAAACCTTTCACTCGGTAGGTATAATACTAATTGGTCTGTAATTAGAAATGCCATTTTTACTATCCTTTTTAAAAATTGGAATTACTTTAACATATTTAAAAGCATCTGGGAAAGTTCCGGAATCGAGGCAACAATTAAAAATATGTGTTAAGAGTTCAATAATAAAAGAAGCTGCAGCTTTTAATATCTTAGAATTAATGCCATAAATATCGAGACTAGTAGTATTATTCAATTTTAAAATTGCATTATATGATTCATTAACTCCAAAATGTTTGAAACTAAATGTATGCATAGGTTTAGATACATACTGTGAAAGATTAGGAGTATCATTATTTACAGGTAAGCTGTCAATAATTTTGTTGACATCATCAATAAAGAAGGAATTGCACTTTTCAGCTTCCAGATTAAGACATTAAGCGTTACAGTTGTTTCTATTATTAACAAGACTAGAAATAAGTGACCATGTAGCCTTCGATTTATTCTTGGAGCAGTTAATTAAACTGCAATAGTAATTCATTTTTGCAGTCTTGAGAATCTGTCTATATAATTTCTTAGTTTGAAAATATTTGTCCTTAAATTCCAAATTTCTTTTGTTTACATACAAGTTATAATAAAGTACGTATTTTTGTTTTAAATTATGGAGGTCCCTAGTGTACCACTCCTTGCTCAGATTCCTATTATAACCATATTTAATTGGAGTTATAGGAAAAGCTTTATCAATTACCTGCAGTAAAACAGTCATAAAGTAATTAACTTTGTCATTTAAATTAATGATGCTATAAATAACAAACCATTTAAGTTTCTTAATAAATAAATAAATAAATAAAATGTAACACATTAATATAGTTAAAAGGGCGTTTAAAATTTAGCATATTTGAACAGTTTATATTCGAAGCATTAGAAGAAGAATTTACAGTAAAACATATAGCATCATAGTCAGATATTATTGTGGGAACAACATACGCTGCGTAGTTGTTAGTATCGATGTTGGTAACAGCGTTATCAATACAAGCACCTATTGACCCATTTAAACCAGGACGAGTGGGTTCATGGATTGTAATTCTTGTGCCAAAACTAGAAAATAAATTAGTAATATGTCTTACATCATTACTATGGTCACATAAAAAATCAATGTTAAAGTCACCAGTTAAGACTATGTGAATCTTTTTATATAGCTTGAAGGCTAGATCAAATAATTCATACAAATTGTATAATAACAGATTAAAGTTTGACTTAGTACTATCAGGAACTTTGTAAAAGGTTATGCATAAAATATTCAAAGAAATAATAAAAGATGAACAGATTTCAAACTCGTGTAACTTCTGTTAACAACTTAACTTTTCCTCTAAGCTCAGTAATTAAACAATTTCTTTTTTGCTCAATAACGTAACTCACTATACGCACGTCTATTTTGTTATCAGCATCAGCAATGTTTGCTAATGCGTCGTAAAAAGCCGATTAACTTTCCTTCTCATCATATGATTTATCTACACTACCACAGCACACCATGCTATTTTCATCCAGGAAGGCGACACAGCTGTTATGATTATCACAGACACTGCACTTTAACCCATTTATTAGTTTTGCTTTGCATCGTTTGCAATTAGAATTTTTCGAAGCACCACTACCTCCACTTACCCCATTTACTTGAGAGGGCATACTATGTACGTTTACCGACTGCTGACGGAGCTGTCACACACGTCCGCCCTACTCAAAGGCCAACATAGATCAGATCCCTATGTTTTTGTTTGTTTGTTTTATTACGAAGGATCATGACGTAATAGACTGTCTTGCCTCGCTGTCTACATAGGCCTCGGAAGATTTTTTCGGGGCCTCAATTAATTAAATTAATTAAATAATTTCCGAGATAATAGATCTGGAATTAGCAGATTTAACAGTGATAGAATAGAGGTTTTAATTTCTCCTTAACTAGTGCTCCTACTGGTAACAACGGGCATGCTAACCAACAGATGAAGAGCGAACATTGCGCCCTCTCCCAGAACTCCCGGAAGACATAAAGACGGTGTTGCCCACGTAAAAACACGTATGTCGCTTATCTCGTATTTGTCATCATAGAAGTGTAATGGACCAGACAGAGCAAACAAGATAGCAGCAACAGCTGCAGTGGCGATAATCTTGTAGCTATCACACATTCCTGAACAAGAAGACAGGGACATCGTGTTCTTCTTCTTCACACAACAAAGGCAGCCGATCATGGGGGCACTTCCTGTCACGTCACGTCACCTAACCGCTTTTACACAAAATTGTTTTCTATTGTGCAAGCTGCCTTTACCGCGAAAGTCACACAGGGTGATTCACTGAAACCAACATTCTACTTTCTGTACCACGGTCAGTGTTGTCATGTCTAACAAAGTACATTTGATTTTAAAAATCTGATCATTTACAGAAATTTGTTACTGCTTATTTCGTTTTAGGTACAACGGGAATATTAGAATACAGTAGGCTTTGAGTGATAGTCAAATCTTTTAAAGCTTTCCACATTAATATATAAAAAAATGGACAACGAAGTTCCATTTTACTAAACTTTTAATTTTCCGAAACTCACACACATAAACAAAATCTCCGAAATGGTTCACCCTACAAGAAACTTTATTCAGACATAAATTATGTGTTTTAGCAAGATCTACATTTTTTGTACAGTCTATCTCTAACGGTTTACGAGTTATGCAAAACTCGTCCAGAGTAAATACGACTACATAGGTCTTAGTCAGAAAATTCAGAATATACATTTCATTTGTTAGTAAATTATCTCAAACATATGCCACTTGAACCAAAATCGTTCGAGTCACTTTCAAGAAAATCAAAATTTTCGAAAAATTTTCCATGTAAAGGGTAGCTTAGGGTGGGGCTATTTTCTTCAAAATCTTCGTGTCGTATCCTTGAAAGACATTAAGCTTAAATACCAACTTTGGTTTTTAACCGACTTTTCGTTTTTGAGTTATGCTGTCCACAGACACACAGACACACTCAGACCTTTTTCTAAAGATGCTTTTCTTGGATCCAGGGGGTGTCAAAACATACATTTCCGGTGAAATCTCGACATCGAATTTTAGGGTGGAATACAATGCTTCTAATTACCAGTAGAGAAAGTAAAAATTCATTGACACAGGATCCATCGCAGACAAACATCGAGGACAGTATCTGATGAACAAGCAGTATGCAATGCACAATTGGCTGGGCATACACTTTCTATCGAATTACATAGGTTGTCATGGGTCAGAGGAGTGGCCTCCAAGAGATTCTGATTTGACATCGCTTGAGTTTTTTGTAGGGTCATTTGAAAGCACTCACACCCTTAACAGTGTGACGGATGATTGGATTGATTTGTGCGTAAGACAAGGGCAACATGAGACATCCTGTATATCAATGGTTATTTTTATTTTTTGTCATTTCTTGGACCAAGAGGTTTTTAATAGTCTATTACGCCTTTCCTGTGCTCTGTTCTGTATATAGACGTCGTAATATAAATATATACAGTGCATGTTGGAATATGTGCGTGTTTATATGGAACCCAGAGCCACACACGGAGGTATACTTCTTATTTACGTAGATAAGCCAAGTTGACAGAGATAAGCCATCTGTTAAAGGAAGCCAGTGTTGTCATATGTTACCGCTTGTCAGATAAGAGTCCCAGCAATCCGTCAGCGGCGCAACACACATGCGCACTCACAAAAAACTGTGAAAGAAGGCATTTTTATCTATCTCGGTCTTATCTACAGACAGGGGGCGCTTTATTTTGGGGAGTATCCTTCCCCCTCTGTAATCGTTGACGGTTCAGGGCGCCTTTTATGTTTTTTCGTAACCCGAATCGAAATAATTGTTATTTAGTAAACGTTTTAGTTAAATGTTTCTTGTTTACTGCTCGCTGGGTTTCAATAGACGGGAACGGCGGGCTAAGATCTTCCGAGGAAGTCGATGTGGGGGTCCTAGTGAGTCATTAAGTGGCCGGGGTTTACACACTGACGTGGTTGTATACGCTAGCACACTAAGGTCTCTAACATTGCCCCATATCTCTCAATAAAATAGTTCTCAGTTTGATTTCTGTGAATTTCTAGCGGTACGCGGCAGGCCAATAGAAAATTAAAACGGATTTGGCGCCACCCCTCTACAACACCACCTACAGACAAAAGATTGAACTAAATCCATGACCCCTTTTCTTTTGACACTACACAAATTTCTAGGAACGTGACTCCTTCCCGGAAGTCCAGCCTTTAAAAATAAATATTTGAGTGCTACATTGTTAAAATTTCGGATTGATGTTGGAATAGAATACAAAGAACTTTTAAAGTTTGCTGTAAAGTTTCTTATTGGGTTTTCAAGAACATACTTAAGTGAAAGAGCATTTTCGAGTTTATCTTAGCTAAAATTCTTACAAACTCTTACTCCTATATCTTCTTCGTGCTAGTTGAGATAAACATTTGTACAAATTATATTATTGCTTATTTCCTTGTAGATACAAGGGGAATATTAGAATACAGTAGGCTTTGAGCGATTGTCAAATCTTTTAAAGCTTTGAGATTCCGTTCTCTTTGCACACTTAACAAATAAAATAAAAATAAAAAAAAAAATAAAAAAAAAAAAAAAGGAAGTTCATCAAAACTTGCACAAATGACGAGGTATATTTCCGAAATGGTTCACTCTACAAAAAATTTATTTAGACATAAATTGTGTGTTTTAGCAAGATCTACATTTTTTGTATAGTAAGATTTGGTCTATCTCTAATGGTTTGCCAGTTATGCAAAAGTCGTCGAGAGTAAATACGACTACAGGGGCTATAGCCAGAAAATTCAAGATATATATTTCATTTGCCATAAAAATATCTCAATCATATGACATTTTAATCAAAATTGTTAGAGCTGCTTTCAAGAAAATCAAAATTTTCGAAAAAGTTTCCATGTAAAGGGTAGTTTAGGGTGGGGCTATTTTCTTCAAAATCTTCGTGTGGTATTCTTGAAAGACATTAAACTTAAATACCAACTTTGGTTTTTAACCGACTTTTCGTTTTTGAGTTATGCTGTTCACAGACACACAGACAGACACACGGACGTTTTTCTAAATATGCCTTTTTATATTAAGGGGGTCTCAAAACATATATTTCCGATGAAGTCTCGACATCGAATTTTAGGGTGGAATACAATACTTCCCCTACTTACCAGTAGAGAAAGTAAAACGTCTAACGAATTTCTCTACCCTGTTTCTACCAGCCAGTTCTACAGAATCATTTATTATTCCGTCTACTCTATGTTAATACAGATAAGACTTTCGCTGTAGGTACGTTTGTGGAGTTCCTTATGGGTAGAAGGGATGGCTTCAGTCTTCTGAATTTTTTTTTCTTATTCGTATACAAAAAATAGTTTAATTTCCTCTGACAATATTAATTTTTTTGGTGCAGTGTTTCTTCTTCTCAGGTAAGGAATATAGAAGGTAATAACGGGAAGTAAGTTTGTGTAATTAAACATGAATATTTAAAGCCCTGGGGTCGCAGGAGTTGGACAGCAAAGCTCCGATATGAAATCTGTGCCCTGTTGACAGGTCATTCTCCCAGAATGCAATCGCCTCTAATATCTCTGCGCCCTTTTCGCTGTAATCCCTAAATTAAACACTTGTGCAAATATCCCCGGTATTACTGCGATAGTTCAAAGGATTTCCCTTGCTACTTGATATTGCCAACCATTATTATGTCTGTCACTCTGTCGCTAATCCTTGTTTTGTATGGCGCCCCATGTCAGCAGGCCATGACCGGCCATTAATGGACTTCTGGCAAACATTTCATATTAAAAATTATATATTATATTTCAGGATTAAATTCAAGAGGTTTATTCCACATGTACTCGTAAGCTCTTTCTCTGCAACAGCAATTACAACAGTAGTCAAACTGTTCAGTGGTGGCCCGTGACGAAAACAACCACACATCGCACCTAGACAAATAAGGCTATTGTGTTTATCTTCTTAAACATCCATCTTTTAATAATACAATTCAGAAAACACCAAAAATAATATATGAGTTTGTCTATACAGTTTGAAGCCTTTCGAAGTCAAAATTCACATAAAAATACTACATCATGGTTTTTGCTATCAGTCGTAGTAAATGGAGGAAAAATTGTTCTATACTCAAAGTTCGATATCGAGAATTCAATGGTAATGCAACTTTTGCAGGTAACTCGAGCCTACAAAGATATCTTGAAAACAGAAGCATCCAATCAGTGGTGGATTGTGAAAAAGTAGTAACAGCTCCATCATCTGCGCCCACACTGCAGTAGTCTGACACTGAACACAAGAAAAACTGAGAGGCGGACTTCCGGCGTTTGTGGCCGCAAAATATGTTTTCTACCCCCACTCCTAACTTGCTAATGGAAGCGACTCGACACTTTTATGATCCTCGAGCCAAGTTAGCCCGCAGAAGGTATAGGTTTCAAAATTTCACAAAAATACATGTTTTAAGATCCCTTTAATTAAAGATTCTGTCAGACATTCGCATGGCTTTCTCTACACAATATCTGCTTAAGTTAGTTGAGAAAAAAATTTGAATAGTCTAATTACATATTTCGCCTAAGATGCAAAGGGAATAGGGATGGTCAAATGTTTAAAATCTGATCGCTATATAATCCCTAAGGCGTCTCCCCTATGCAGAGGTTACCCTCATCGCCGACCGCTGCGTCCTATAGCCGCAGCCAAGGCCACGAATGAGTGCAGGTTAGTGGTGGCGGGGGTCAGCACGCCAACTACTTGACCTTTTACTGGCCTTAAAATGTCATATCTTTTTATGATATCGCGACAGTACTTTAAAAGTGGCAAAACTAATAAAAAATTGAAATCAATAATACCTCTGAATATAAATGGAATTGGAAATACTGGGAATTGAAATAAAGTATGCGTTCTAAAGAGATCTAGAATATTTGCATAGTACGTTTTTTATATACTGTGACAGGAGATTCTTCGCGAAGTTTCCGGCGGTCGGCGTGGAGAGATTCAGAAAAGATCAAGTTCCAGAAAGATCCATGTAACTTCATCCTCACTATATAAGGAGTGTGGGTGTGTGTGTGTGTGTGTGTGTGTGCGCGCGCGCGCGCGTCAGTGAAATAGGCTGATGAGTGTTGGGTGATTGTATCGTCAAAATTTGTATTTTAGAGACAGAGAAAGTTAAGAAAGACAGAAAAGTGTGAGTCAAGGATACGAGAAGAAAATAGTTGTGAGTTGAAGTATCATGATAGACTCTAGACTTTGCTAATGTCAGTAAGAGAACTGTGTTACCCAAAATTAAGAAAATAAAGCGAGAAAAGAAGTAACTGGACTGGATTTTTTCACAATATTGAGGTTTACCAGTTATAGAAATTATACAAACTGCTTCTGAATTAAGAATACTTCAAGGTCATTCCCAAAAAATTCAATATACTAATCTTGTCATACAAATACATTTGCATGACGTTTAATAAAATTCTTAGAAGTATTTTTGACAAATAAAACGAACATTTTTCCAGATAAAGGGTAGCAGCTTGGAGATTATGTTCGTGTCACAAACTTGGAAGGTGCCGAACAGAAAGTTTTATGTGTAAGACGATTTTGTTTTCGACGCAATGCAACACCATATTTCTCGGGAGTTTCAGGGAAGTTCAAGGTTATCGTATTGCAGTTGTGGTGGACAAAGTTAAAATACATCACGTAGCTTTGTGATGTTCTCCTCACGAGTAATGATGAATAACTTGGTACCAGTTCGGCAGAGGCGGGTCATTTGGGTGTCGACCACGCGGTTAGACGCCAGACGCCAGACGCCAGTTCGAGTCGAACGGAGGTGAGGTGAATGTTCCTCCGGTCGAGTGTCTTTACCGCAGTACCTAGCCGTCATACGGCTTTACCTGCGCGATGGTTTTGACGGTGTCACTACAGGGATGTTTTCACTGGGAAATTTGTTGGGACAGGGGTTTTTATAGTAATTGTAGGTAGGGATTGATTCGCAAGTGAGCTGTGCGCGAATTTTACGCGCTAATTCCTACCAGGGTTCTGGCCGTCAGTCACTCGCTGAGAGGTGGACTGAACTGGTGATTCGCTCTGTTTTGAGTACAGATTGCATTTTCGCCTTTCCCATCTTGGATTAGATCGCCGGACTTAAGATGTCCTTCGGCAATCTTTTGGACGGTTAGCATTCCCTGCCTTTTCTATTATTCCCAAGTTCGTGACGTAATATCAACGGTCACGCAGTTGACCATTTGAAGGTTAGCGACGCTTCCACAGGTGAGAGATTTCACAACTATCGTGTCTTGCTGGAGGCTGGAGATTTGCTGTAGTACTGTGCGATGCGATTGTCTCAGTCGAGCAAATAATACCCAGCTATTAGCTTGCTTACCCAATTATCTTTTGAAATTCAAATGACGACTTAATTGAGCTGACATCTATGCATTCTTTGTGAAATTACTGTACAATGATCTAGGCGAACCCTCCTCTTTACCCCTTATTATGATTTTACATAAGAGCGACTGTCACTTTTTAAGCTGTCTTCTGTTTGCTGAATGTTACGTCATGGCAAATTATGCATTTGATATTTTCCACATTTTTTGTGTAATACTTTTTAAAAATGTGCCTTATGGCTTCTAAGTTACACAAAATTAACTCAGAATGGGTATTTCATAGTTTTCTCGCAGAAAGTTCATATTTGCATTTTATTTCTCACACAAGTATCAGAAACGTATGGTATTTTAATCAAAATGCTTAAAGCCATTTCTGAGAAAATAAAAGACATTGGAAAATATCCATGGGCAGGGTAGTTTCAAGGGAGTTTATTTAAAATGTTCTCTTTATACCTGGATTAAACTAAATATTACGCGCGGGTGTGTATTTAGGAACAGAGAAAGTAAAAATGAAATTCGGCAGCAGAAAATCACTAGGCATGCTTAGATAGGAGAGAAAGTGAAATAAATTCTACTACTTTAGGGACGGACAGCTAAGTTTCCAGTCGTTCCCGTTGATCGTGTTTAAAGTTCTGAAGCTACTGGAGGCTACCGTACGTACATGTGCGTTAGGTGTGTTGCATAGCTATCAGGCGCTACCTCATATCCATAACTTTGTATACGTTATCTGATCATGTTGTACTAGATTCCTCTAGAAACCGGAAGCGTTGAACTTTGCAGCTTCTCGAAACTGAGATAGGGTATATAAAGCACCGCTTAACCTACGGAATATTAGTGTCTTCAAAAGTATCTGCAAGCTTCTCTAAGTATATTACATTACAGATCCAGTAATGTTATTTTAAACCGAAAAGCACAAATTTTATTTTGTTCTCAAGGACCAAAGTTGTCTCAAAATCTCTTAATTGGTTGTATTTTGTATTGTTTCTTTCCCTACTAATGCCACAAATAAAAAACGTAACCCCGTGGCACAACAGCCCATTCAGGCAAAGGCCCGACCACTGCATCCCCCATTACAGGTGTCGTGAGTTGGGTGTAGTATTGGAGGGTGGGAGGTGGTCAGCGTCCCGGTCACTCCCGTCCAGTTATGCTGTCTTCTAGACCAGGGACCACTACTTTTCAATCAAGTAGCTCTATCAATTGATCCCTCAGAGGCCTAATGAGATTGAGTGAATCCCATTCCAGACCTCCGGAGGCAATTCTCAAAGTTACCAATACCCAATTATTGACACAATCGTGTATCTTAGAAATGCAACGGAATATCCTACTCAGTGATATTCCGTGAGTTTCTTCTTGGTCTCGTGCACAAGGTTGATGCCATCTAAACCACACAGAACAGCCATTATCGAGCATGTTGGTGCCTGCACCAGTTGCTCCAGACTCGGATATTCCTGTCGAGCATGGTTTCTATCCATCTTCTGTTTGGAGTCTGGCAAAAGAGGACACTTGAAGGCAACAAAGCGCTCAACAGGAGGGGACGAAATCAGTCCACGACATTTGTCTTCTTTACAGTTCCGCCGCGCGTCTGTCAGTTAGTACAGCTCCTGCCTGCCTGCCTCTTGCAGAAAAGAAATCCGACCCCTCTGAGAGGATTAGTGGTCACTGAATGTTGTTAGTGCTTACTCCATTCTCACGCACTAGTGCATCTCGGCTTAGGAGCGTTCGTACCCAGAGCTTTATCGCTAACACTAGCTCCAAGTTTCCTACATCTATGGTTAATTTATTCGTGGTTCAAACAGTCTCTCCGCCAACAACAAATTCACATACATAGCACATTTATTGGTCGTTTTCGTAGCACAGTCTTAGCTTTGCTACTTCGTGGGGATTTTCTCTCGCTAGGAGTACTGGTCCAGGGTGCACTCAGCCTCGTCATGTCCCTGTGGGGCCAACTGAGGAACTACTTGACTGAAAAGTAGCCGCCCCTGGTCAAGAAGACCGCATAACTGGCCGGGAGAGACCGGGAGGGGGGTTTACCACGCCCCAACAAACACAAGCACACGCAGGCACATACGCCTGGACTTAAAAAATGTTTTTCGGCAAAATTTTAATATATATATAATATCATCCCATCATGGATCAGGAATTTCTCCTGTTCCAGCCTCACGTTTCTCTCCATCTCCTCATGGGTCTTCCGACACTTTTTCTAATCATAACACAACTTAGGAAAGCGTTTTTTATCCATTCTTTGTTCATGCTGTTTCTATCGATTTGTATATTCTAGGATCCTAAGTCCATATTACTTTCTCTACTACGTATAGTAAAGTAGAGAAAGTATTGTATTCCACCAAAAAATCGATGTCAAAATGTCACCGCAAATATATGTTTGAGGCCCCCTAAATAATAATTTAAAAAAAAAAAAAGCTTTTTTAGAAAAAGATCCGCGGTGTATGTTGTCTATGTGTCTACCGGTCATAACTCAAAAACGAAAAATTGGTTAAAAACCAAAGATGGTATTTAAGCTTAATGTGTTTCAAGGATGTGACACAGAGATTTTGAAGAAAATAGTCCCACCCTAAACTACCCTTTACATGGAAACTTTTTCGAAAATTTTGATTTTCTTGAAAATGGTTCTAACGATTTTGATTAAAATGTCATATGTTTGAGATATTTTGATGACAAATGAAATGTATATCTTGAATTTTCTGGCTATAGCCCCTGTAGTCGTATTTACTCTGGATGACATTTACATAACTGGTAAACCGTTAGAGATAGACCAAATCATACTATACAAAAAATGTAGATCTTGCTAAAACACACAATTTATGTCGGAATAAATTTTCTTGTAGGGTGAACCATTTTGGAGATATTCCTTGTTATGTGTGTGAGTTTTGGAAAACTCGTGAAAAGGAACATCGTTGTTAATTTTTTATATGTGAAGTGTGCAAAGAGAACGGAATCTCAAAGCTTTAAAGATTTGACTATCGCACAAAACCTACTGTATTCTAATATTCCTCTTGCACCTACAAGGAAATACGTAATAAGATAATTTCTGCAAATGTTTATGTTAACTAACACGAAGAAGATAATGGAGTAAGAATTTGTAACTGTTACAAACTGTTACTGTTATTTCTCTAAGAATATCGTCCATATTAAAGGGTAACGGGGACAAACTGCACCCTTATCTAATTTTATATAAAGTCTTTAGCAATATTACTTATTTATTCATGGTGACTGGGAACTTATAGGATATGTTTCATGTGTAAACAAGTGAGGGAGTGCAGGAGTCTCCTAGCACGTTGAGTGATCTTGAACTCCACCCTGGAACAGTTTTACGATCCTGGCTGCTCAAGGCAAGTTGTGTTGTGTGGACAAGGCTCGTGGTGACAAATGCAGTCCGTTATTGGCAGGATCTAATGCGCCGTGACTGCCTCTACAAGAATCTGCACTCGGCGATACACTGGACAAGTGGGCAGGGCTCCCCTGCCGAGGAAAACTCAGCTTTACAACAAGTAGTAGTGGCATTTTATCACCCCGCTTCTGCGCATGCGCCTCCTCAGCTATCACATTCATTTGGAGAACGTTCACATTTTCATTTTCTCTGATATTTATCTATAGTAAGAACAGAGAATATTGCATGAACCCAAAAATGAATAAAAAATCTTATGTGTTGCACTCACATGACTGTCTCTACTCTTGCACAAACTATTTCTATGAACATTTATTTCTCTACTTCATGTTAGCCGAAATAAACATTGGCAGAAACTATCCCTTTGCTTTTTTTCTTGTAAATGCAAGGGGAAAAGAATATGCTTTAAGTGATAATCAAATGTTTTAAGAGTGGTCGCTATATTATGACTGAAATTCCGTACCGTATGACCACGAGATAAAAAATGAATAACGACCTTCCATTTGAGAACAGTCTAACAGGGATGTTCAAAAAGGGAGCACACGCTGGCTTCCGCTATCCATGCTATTCTCCTCTTCTACTGATCAAGGTAAGCAGAACCAGACCTGCTAGTTACAGGCGGATGGCGCGGAGTAGATACAATTCAATGGGAGGTGAATAATTTTGTTTTCCAGATGAAGACTGATTTGTAAGACTGCTGGTTGTGGCAGATTTATACCATTTCCTTTGCTTACGTTCTCTGTTCACGATAAACGTTATTCTCCTGGGAAAGTACAACGAACTTTTAAAACAATTGCAGGACACATTCTCTTCATTTCTGAAGTTTCCATGAAGTGAGGCTTAACACTGGTTAAAATGAAACCTTTTATGATAAAATTTAAAAGGCTTTTACACCAATTTAAGAAGTAAGATGAGACATAGAGGGAAAAGCAATAACTATAGCATCAAGTGAGGTAAGGAATAACCGATATAAAGATGAAAAGATTGATGAAGATGCTGTTTTCTTTCCTTCTTGGTTTTATTGGTTTTCTCTCTGTTTCCTTTCCTACTCGTTTAGTCATGAGTCATTTATAACAGCAGGGAAGCTCATCCAGGGGCACTCAGTCGCAGCAAGAGCTCAGCTCACCCTGAGCTCCCGTTTAATAGGTGCCTATCACAGCAAAATTACTTCCTTTGGGTTAGTACGGGCCCAACAAAACTATACTGTCTTTTCCACATATCTATAGCTGATGAGGCGATCCATTAAAAGGTCAAAAAATCAAAGGCCATACCTACAACAAATTCCCTAATTACATCGAGGTTTCAACGATGCAAGAAGATTTCCAAAAAAATTCTCCTCATTCCAAACAACTCCTGGATTTTCTTTAAGCCTTCTCTAATTTCACTGGAATGTCAATAACAGGTAATTCATAAAAAACTACAAGTATACTAGGAAAATGGAATGTTCATTAAGCACACAATTACTTGTATCAATATTGCACATGCAAGCCACCAGTGCACGATCGTGTTTCTCTTGAAGGTTTTGTTTCAGTTGTGTGGCTTTGCACCATTTGAAAGCCTTGCACACCTTCTGTTAGCCGAGAAGGAATTCGCTACCAATAGCTCCCCTAGTTAGGCGAGTTTAAATCTGGAGCTCGCAGATGGTAGGTATCTGAAAATCTGGAGTTCATTACCGTGTTAACGAACGGGCTGGACAGGCGGCACTTGTTTCAGACCGCCTCAATGAGGCGTGTGCTAGACGGCCAGGGTGGTCGGCGTTCCTTAACACTCCTAATTAGTCATTCCTTAACCGGAAGAAACTGCACTCTTCAAACTTTAATAACTCACACTTCCATTTTATTATTTACAAGACTTGCGAATAACAAGTCACCACGAGACTGCGTTTTCCAATATTTCGACTACAGTAGAAGTAGATGTAGAGGGACATCATTTCGAACACTTTTCATAGTAAATAATAAACGTAATGCTTGTTCGAAGAATTTAGTTGCCGAGTTAAGCTAGTCGCAGACTCGCATGCATGCAATACCGTTGTCGTAATTATCCAGTCCACAGGTAAAACGGAATAATAAAAGAGGGAAGAACAAAATAGTGAACTGAATAAAAGTTCAATCACGAAAAAAAAGTTAATAAAAATTGATGAACCTATGGAAAGAATAAAGGAACCAGCACGAGAAGAAGGAATATTTAATAGAAAACTTTCAAGTAGAGAATCCATTGCATCTTCTACGAGTTTTTTCTTACCAATGCTTGCTCCTTTTTTCTCTTTTTTCTGCCCTCTTTTCTATCACGGCTGTTGCAGTTAATTCCTTTCTCCAGCAGAGGAAAAAGAGGGGTTTCTAAATGGAGGAGAGAAGTTCTTTCTGGTTTTCTTACATTTCCCTTCTTTAACGCCCTCTACTTCTATTCCCTACGGTAACAAATCGAAATGGCTACTGACCAGCCGCCACTGATGAACCCCAAGGTCAAGCTATACAAGATCTACTGATACCCTTGCCCTTAGTGCTGACCTCTGTGTGAGCGCTTTATAACTTACTAACAAGTAACAAAAGAACAAAGAAGGGCCTTCTTGCAGCTCGTACAGTAGAATGCCTTAGTCACAGATTGAATTTTTATATCCCTTTACTCCATTCATGTTCAAAAGGAGTCCTGAAATAGAGATACTTATTCCATAGGAAATTCTACACAATTTTGTGCTTCAGCGTTTTTCATACGAGTATCTTAGGAATACCCGTCTATGAAAATTCAGATAGCCATATTTACAGAGCGTTTGATTTCACGTTTTATATGGATATCGCTCCAGTCACCTGTTTCTATCTACAACGAAATATATAATGTCCAAAAGTTATCCTTTATCTCCAAAACCGCTTGACCGATAACCGCGCGCGCGCGCGCGTGTATGTCTGTCAGTCTGTGGACAGCATAACTCAAAAACGAAAACTCGGTTAAAAACAAAACTTAGTATTTAAGTTTAATGTCTTTCAAGGATGTGACACGAAGATTTTGAAGAAAATAGCCCCACCCTAAATTACCCTTTACATGGAAAATTTTTCGAAAAAATTTATTTTCTTGAAAATGCCTCCAACGATTTTTATTAAACTTTCATATGTTTAAGATATTTGTGTGACAAATGAAATGTATATTTTGAATTTTCTGGCTATAGCCTATGTAATCCTGTTTACTCTGGATGACTTTTGAATAACTCGTAAACCGTAAGAGATAGACAGATTCTTAACATACAAAAAATGTAAATCTCGCTAAAACACACAATTGATGTATCAATTAACTTTTTTGTGCAGTGAACCATTTCAGAGATATTCCTTGTTATGTGTGTGAGTTTCGGAAAACTTAAAACTTTCGTAAAATGGAACATTGTTCATTTTTTATTCGTTAAGTGTGCAAAGACAACGGAATCTCAAAGCTTTAAAACATTTGACTATCGCTCGAAGCTTACTGTATTGTAATATTCTCCTTGCACCTACAAGGAAATAAACAATAAGATAATTTGTACAAATGTTTATCTCAACTAACACGAAGAACATATAGGAATAAGAGTTGGTAAGAATGATTAGTACAAGAGTAGAGAAAGTCATGTGAATGCAACACATCAGATTTATTTTTCATCAATTTTACTGCGCAACCTACTACGCTCGCATGAATTTCTCTATTCGCTTTTCTTATACGCAACACATTCACATATTCTTCTCTACTCATCTTTAACATATAACTTTTCTATGACAAATAGAACTGCAAGGCTGATGACCCCAGATTATCTGGGACAGTATGCCTTATGACTAGTTTGTAGCTTCATTTTAATAATAGATGTTTCATAGTTTCATTGGTTTTTAAAGACAAACGACTAACGGTTTCTAAGTCCCGTTGCCCTTAGATATTTTCTGAATTTTCCGTGTCTAGTTGTATAACTTACAACTCTTCTAAGTTGTGGTTTGGTTAACCTAACGAGTAAGTCATTTAGTTTGTCCTCAGGCTTGTAAAGTTTGTTTTTCTTTTTGCTTTCGTTACAAATCTGGAACAGTAAGTCAGTTATTGAAGTGTTAACACGTGGAAGCAAAGCGAATGGTCTATACTGACAGGCGTTGTTCATTATGTGACAGTTACGACCTTGTAGAAAATATAAAATAGTAAAGCATCTCCTGCGTTTGTGGGAAGTGTTAGATGAAGAGAAAAAATTATTAATATAGTGAAATGGATAAATATTAAGGTATCAATTATATACGCAGGCCTAACAGAAAGTGGAACATTTTGCCTCAGGACCCAAAAAGTGTACTTGGTGTGCACAGAGCGGTTGATTGCGGTTGGCCTAACCGTGCACGCCCTGGTGAAGCCACGTAGAGAGAATCCTTGTTAGGGAAGCGTTGCATGTCGCCCATTTTCTCACCTTGGGGTTCCTTGCGTGCATGGGGGCCATCTTCTCTGCTGCACTCCCCATGATTACCTTCCTATCGATTCTTCTCCCTCCCGTTATTTCATTTTCCCGACACCTTGTCGCACAAGATGGACTCCGCAGCGGTCACAAAGAATGGTCACTCTATCCGCCTATTTTCCTTTCTCTTTTGGTGGTTTTTCCTCCGTCCCCCACTCCTGCACTTGCAACATATATTCCATGTTTTGGACGTTTTCCTCCCAAGGGAAATTGTTATGTATTAGCCCTTTGCAAAAGGGAAGCTGCCCGCTGTCCACTTGGGTTTGTAGATTTCATCCTCTCTATGGACGATATTTGTTTTTGCTTTTCATCTCGTCTTCTCAAATCCGCGGATTTCGTCGTTGAAATTACAAGGGATTCATCCCTTCATCCACACAAGGGTGGTTGAAAGCACTTTCGAGGGAGGGACCTCGAACCGTCTTTTATACGTGAGGTAACAAAAAATGTCCCCCACTCGGTGCTTTAAAATGAGCACTGTTTATCCTTAGACATAATTCGCGCCAAGTCTATATGACTAAGCTTCAAAATGTATTTTGAATTCCCATAAATCCAAGAAAAGCATTTTTAGAAAAAGGTTCGTGTCTGTGTGTCTGTGGACAGCATAATTCAACAACGAAAAGTTGGTTAAAAACCAAAGTTGGTATTTAAGTTCAATACCTTTCAGAGATGGGATACAAAGAATTTGAAGAAAATTTCTTCATACTAAACAATGCTTTACATGGAAAACTTTCATTTTCTCAAAAATGGCTCTAACACTTTTAATAAAATGCCGTATCTTCGACATATTTATATGGCAAATAAAATGTAAATTTTGAATTTTCTAAATATAGCCCCTGTAGTCGTATTTACTCTGGAGGACTTTTGCATAACTAGTAAACCGTTAGAGATAGACTAAATCATACTGTACAAAAATGTAGGTCTTGCTAAAATACACAATTTATGTCCAAACAAATTTTCTTGTAGAGTGAACCATTTCGGAGATATTCCTTTTTATGTGTGTCAGTTTAGGAAAACTTAGAACTGCGTGAAATGGATCATCGTTGTTCATTTTTTTATATGTTAAGTGTGTAAAGACAACAGAACTCAAAGCTTTAAAACATTTGACTATCGCACAAAGTCTATTGTAGTCTAACATTCCCCTTGCAGCTACAAGGAAATAAGTAATAAGATAAATTGTACAAATGTTAATCTCAACTAACACGAAGAAGAAATAAGAATAAGAGTTTGTAAGAATGGTTAGTACAAGAGTAGAGAAAGTCATGTGAGTGCAACACGTCAGATTTTTTTTACGATTTTACTGGCTGATGAAAGTTAATTTTATGCTATAAAATTAAAGAGCCAATTTGATTGAAATTTGCAACATTTAGTGATTCCAATATCGACATCTTGTACTTCCTGTCTTATACTTCTTTACCCTCTCTGTTTTCTGACCATGCTAAAATCGTAAGTTTACCCCAAGTTCATAAATAGACGTATTGCCTCAGTGGACACGATCGTCCGATAGGAGAAACCGGACACGCTTGCACATGTAGTCACGATCGGGATTCGAACAAGATTCCTCCGTTGTCACGACAGTTCATGATCCCAAAGAAACTAAAATAATCAGTGATTTGTATTAAATAGACTGGCAATTGGAAGACAAACTGCCTAGCATGTGACAAGTTTTACTGCGCAGGTGCAGAAAACTTTACGATGCCTCTCATATAATAAAGATGTCACTCTGGCCTAACACAACGGTCATGCATATCTGAACGACTTGAAGTAAATCACTCAAAAGTTAAACATACATATTTAACGCCACTTTGCAGCTCCGGGGGTCTAAAAGCCTACTTTTGTTTTTGTTTCAATATTGATATCTCTATCCTTTTCCACATCCAATAATATATGAGGAATTACTTTTCAAATCGTATTAAGTTCAGACTTTTACGAAATTGGGTTTTATATGTATTCATAATATTTTGAAGACGCTGCATCCAATGGTAAATTCATTTCGCGCATAACCCTGTTAGTGTCCAAGAACGCGACGATTCGGGAGGCCTCGAAACAAACATTTCCGGTGAAATCTCGCCATCAAATTTTTGGGTAGAGTACAATATTTCCTCTACTTACTATACGTAGTAGAAAAAGTAAAAATCTGATGTATTCCACTCACATGACTTTCTCTACTCGTGTACTAACCATTCTCGCAAACTCTTATTCCTATTATCTTCTTCGTGTTAGTTAAGATAAACATTTGTACAAATTATCTTATTGCTTATTTCCTTGTAGGTGCAAGGGAAATATTAGAATACAGTAGGCTTTGAGCGATAGTCAAATGTTTTAAAGCTTTGAGATTCTGTTGTCTTTGCACGCTTTACCTATAAAAAATGAACAACGATGTTCCATTTCACGAAACTTTTTAAGTTTTTCGAAACTGACACACATAACAAGGAATATATCCGAAAAGGTTCAAGGTTCAAGGTTCAAGGTGAGACATAAATTGTGTAATTTAGCAAGATCTACAATTTTTGTACAGCAAGATTTTGTCTATCTCTAACGGTTTACCAGTTATGCAAAATTCGTCCAGAGTAAATGCGATTACATGAGCTATAGCCAGAAAATTCAAGATATACATTTTATTTGTCATAAAAATATCACAAACATATGACGTTTTAATCAACATCGTTTGAGCCATTTTCAAGAAAATCAAAATTTTCGAAAAATCTTCCACGTAAAGCGTACTTTAGGTTGGGGCTATTTTCTTCAAAATCTTCGCGTCGCATCCTTGAAAGACATTAAACTTAAATACCAAGTTTGGCTTTTAACCGACTTTTCGTTTATGAGTTATGCTGTCCACAGACTGACAGACACACAGACACACAAACACACGGACCTTTTTCTAAAAATGCTTTTTTTGGATTCAGGGGGCCTCAAAACATATATTTCCGGTGAAATCTCGACATCGAATTTTTGGGTGGAATACAATACTGCCCCTACTTACCAGTAGAGAAAGTAAAAATGAACAAACATGTTTCATTTCACGAAAGTTTTAAGTTTTCCAAAACTCACACACCTAACAAGGAATATCTCCGAAATGGTTCACCCTACAAGAAAATTTATTGAGACATAAATTGTGTATTTTAGCAAGATATACATTTTTTGTATATTATGATTTGGTCTATCTCTAACGGTTTACCAATTATGCAAAAATCGAATACGACTACAGGGCTATAGCCAGAAAATTCAAGATATACATTTCATTTGTTATAAAAATATCTCAAACATATGACATTTTAATCAAAATCGTTAGTCATTTTCAAGAAAATTAAATTTTCGAAAAAGTTTTCATGTGAAGGGTATTTTAGCGTGGTGTTATTTTCGTGGAAATCTTCGCGTCGCATCCTTGAAAGACATTAAACTTAAATACCAACTTTGGTTTTTAACCGACTTTTCGTTTTTGAGTTATGCTGTCCACAAACACACAGACTGACACACAGACAGATACACGGACCTTTTTCTAAAAATGCTTTTTTTTATTGAAGTCTCAAAACATCGAATGAAATCCCAACATCGAATTTTTGGGTGGAATAGAATAGTTCTCCTATTTATCAGTAGAGAAAGTAAAAATGTGAGACCGGAACAAGCCTGACACTTAATTCATGAAGCATATGATAATGAAGATGATAGTGATGATTATGCTGATGATGTAAGTCATGCAATTTACAAAAAAGGCGACTGACTGAAATGATAAAATATTGGATACGGTATACACAGCAACACACCATAAATATCCAATTTTTGAATAAAGACCCTTTGGTTTTGTAACTCAGTCAATTTATTGTTTCCCAGAAGCGATGTAACGGAGAATTGAATGCATAGTTTTACATATTTAAACCTATAATTGTTAATTAAACGTCCAACAGTTGAAAAGCGTTTTTCACCGAGCGGAAGTGAACTCACCTGTTCAGCGGATGGCATTGTTTCAATCGATACGCGAACCGTGGAGTTAAATTTGTAGTATATATGTTTGCAAGGCTTGCTTTCTCACTGCTGACAACTGATAGGTCACCAGAGGCTCCATGAATAAATGATTCTCTACGTCGGCTGACGCTCAATGTTTTAAAAGCCGCCTATGAATTGGGTGGGTGGGTGGGCGGATGGAAACGGTATCATTGCCTGCCTCTGAAACTCGTTTCAACGTAATTACAACCATTTTTTGCTGGTTATTTTCGGAGGAGGTTGGCACGACTGGAAGCGATTACTGTTTTATTTTCCCCTGCCTGGTCCACGCTCGTTAATCTTTATTGTTTTGTAGATGTGTGGCACCACAAGCAATATTGTACTGAGAGAGAAATGGTTTCATTAGAAATTATCGACAAGCGTTGTTAAAACGGTATTCCTACGTGCTAGAACACGGTGGGTAAATCTCTGGTGTACCGTAGTGGCTCGGTCACGTGACCTCCCAGTTGCGATTTAAACGCATCAAGTTTTATTTCGTTTGGTGTTTTCAGTCTCTTTCCTATACCCAGGATTCACATTGATTCAGCTTTAAACTCAACTGAAAGTCTTAATTGAGCCATGGCCCGAAGTAGCATAATTAAAACCATCCATTGTATCTAAATTTCAAGCCACATTTTCATCTTGTGCCCATGGATAAAACATACAACGTTCATAAATAGGAACACCAGTTATATTATAGCCTCTATGTATTACTGCCATGGCATATTTAATTTATTTTACCTTTAAACATGTTTGAAGAAGCACATTTCTTAGCACCACTGGTTCAAAAGAGATCGCCTCCCTGCAACAAAGAAATACAAATGCAATTCAACATTATGCATTATCACGACGTTTTACACAAGCTGTAAATATAAATATACTGAATTGAGGCAGTAATGATATGAAATGTGAACATAGAGGAAGCAGGAAGGCCCCCTGACATTATCAAGTTAAAATATAGACAGCATAGGCTGACTTCTTTTGTCTTGTGTTGTGAAGAAGAAACTGAGATGAATTCAAATTTAACCTCTCGATGTAAAGTGTTGATTATAAGACATAAACTGAGAAATAACCGTGAATTTGTTGTGATTCTTCAAGAGTGAACTATAAGGTAAGTAATAATTATTGTAATCGAACTATTGCGTGAGTTTTATCAGAAAAATTGACATTAAAATAATTGTTGACTCCATTAGAGACAGAACACGCCATTGTTTAGCGGATTTTCCTTGTGAGTGACTTGTTGGAAAATAATGATTTACGAGTGTCAATAAAACGTTCAAAAAATTTTAAAAAGTGAGATAGATTAATTAAGATATCTGTATCAGTGGATAGTAGAGACACGCTAAGGCTTCCATCCTTCCGATCATTAATAGTAACAAGTTGACAATGTATTTTTACTTTCTCTACTGGTAAGGGAAGTATTCTATTCCACCCAAAAATTCGATGTCGAGATTTCACCGGAAATATATGTTTTGAGACCCCCTGAATCCAAAAAAAGCATTTTTAGAAAAAGGTCCGTGTGTGTGTCTGTGTGTCAGTCTGTCAGTCTGTGGAAAGCATAGCTCAAAAATGTAAAGTTGGTTAAAAACCAAAGTTGGTATTTAAGTTCAGTGTCTTTTAAGGATGCGACACGAAGATTTTGAAGAAAATAGCCCCACCCTAAACTACCCTTTACATGGAAAATTTTTCGAAAATTTTGATTTTCTTGAAAATGGATCTAGCGATTTTGATTAAAATGTCATATGTTTGAGATATTTTTATGAAAAATGAAATGTATATCTTGAATTTTCTGGCTATAGTCCCTGTAGTCGTATTTACTCTGGACGACTTTAGCATAACTGGTAAACCATTAGAGGTAAACCAAATCATAATGTACAAAAAATGTAGATCTTGCTAAAATACACAATTTATGTCTCAATAAATTTTCTTGTAGGGTGAACCATTTCGGAGATATTCCTTGTTATGTGTGTGAGTTCCGGAAAACTTAGAACTTTTGTGAAATGGATCATCGTTGTTCATTTTTTTATATGTTAAGTGAGCAAAGACAACAGAATCTCAAAGCTTTAAAACATTTGACTATCGCACAAAGCCTACTGCATTCTAACATTCCCCTTGCAGCTACAAGGAAATAAGCAGTAAGATAATTTGCACAAATGTTTATCTTAACTAATACGAAGAAGATATAGGAATAAGAATGGTTAGTACAAGAGTAGAGAAAGTCATGTGAGTGCAACACATCAGATTTTTTGATGTGGCGAGTGCCTGTGCATGTTCTGTATAGCGTATCTATGAATGTGATAATGCTGGTCCTCATACTGTGATCAGGCAGGTAAATGCAGTATTCCTTTCCCAGTAATTACCCACAACTGAAAAACACAGTAGCTATCTCCTTTACGGGAAACGCTGTCGGTATTTGGTGCCGAAAGAAGATGCTTATTACAAGCAACGGTGTTAATGATTTATGTTGAACCGAAAACAGATCTGACGTAAGGAGATTACACGTTAGAGGCGCCACTAGAAACAAAAAAGGCGAGAACCTGCGGCCAAATTACTAACACATTGACATCCTAACGATATTCAAACACCTCACGTGTTATTAAATTCACGGAAGGTGTCTAGATCAAGGTTATAGGGGGGATAATGATACAGTACTTAAACCAGGCACATCATGACCTTGTTACACGTGATTAGTGACCGGGAGGCTGCAACTTTGCCGCCTACTTCCCTAACCACTAGCAACAGGCTTCAAAACAGCTGTTGTGTAACATTCACATGACTTTCTCTACCCAGACTTTTACCAACTGTTCTAATATTCTATCTACTTTGTGTTAAACGTTTAAAGAATGCTTTTATCACAAATTTTATTGCACAGTACCCACCAGAAGTTTAAGGACACCTACATATTTCACTTTATCCTTAAACTACTTATGTTCCGTCAAAGGAGTTATCGTATTACAAGTTACATTTAACAATCTGATGTGTTGCACTCACATGACTTTCTCTACTCTTGTACTAACCATTCTTACAAACTCTTATTCCTATATCTTCTTCGTGTTAGTTGAGATAAACATTTGTACAAATTATCTTATTGCTTATTTCCTTGTAGGTGCAAGAGGAATATGGCAATACAGTAGACTTTGTGCGATAGTCAAATGTTTTAAAGCTTTGAGATTCCGTTCTCTTTGCACGCTTAACATATAAAAAATGAACAACGATGTTCGATTTCACCGAAGTTTTAATTTTCCGAAGCTCACACACACAACAAGGAATATCTCCGAAATGGTTCACCCTACAGGAAAATTCATTGAAACATAAGTTGTGTATTTTAGCAAGATCTACATTTTTTGTATAGTATGATTTGGTCTATCTCTAACGGTTTACCAGTTATGCAAAAGTCGTCCAGAGTAAATACGACTACAGGGGCTATAGCCAGAAAATTCAAGATATACATTTCATTTGTCATAAAAATATCTCAAACATATGACATTTTAATCAAAATCGTTAGAGCCATTTTCAAGAAAATCAAAATTTTTTTGTAAAAATTTTCCATGTAAAGGGTAGTTTAGGGTGGGGCTATTTTCTTCAAAATCTTCGTGTCACATCCTTGAAAGACATTAAACTTAAATACCAACTTTGGCTTTTAACTGACTTTTTGTTTTTGAGTTTAACTGTCCACAGACACACTCAGACACACATACACATGGACCTTTTTCTAAAAATACTTTTTTTTTTTTTTTTTGGATTCAGGAGGTCCCAAAACATATACTTCCGGTGAAATCTCGACATCGCATTTTTGGATGGAATACAAAACTTCCCCTACTTACCAGTAGAGAAAGTAAAAGTATCAATGATATCTGTAATGCACTACACACCTACCTCAAATAGTAGTCAAATGTTATAAGAGCTGGTGATTATGTACTCGACGCACTTAACTGCTATTTTGGAACGGCTATTTGGAACCGAAACGATCGGAACTGCTACTGGAAGGCAATTGTTTCTTGGCGTCAATGTCCTTTGTCCCTCCTATCAGCAGAAAATACAAACATATAGCACTATGCCATGGAGAGAATGCACGCCACTGATAGAACGGGAGGCGTCATACATTACTTGCTATTAATTTGACGGCAGATTGCGTAGAAGCGAAATTATCTGCAGCTGTCGATGTCGTTACGTGGACAGGCGTTTTAACGAGCAAGTTCAGACGCCTTCTGTGTGAAGTTATAGCGTTAACTCCAATTGCGTTTTGTTCCACGAACTTCAAGAAACGAAAACGACTTTCCACGGAAATCTCTAATTTTACTCATGTGCGACAATATTTTAAAATTGTTTTTAGTTTAAATATATCAACATTCCATGTCGTAGCCAAATTAAGGTTAGTTCTTTGCTTATTTTGCAGTGTTTTCTTTCACAGTTGCTTTTGTTAGAGGAGTTTGTAAAATGCTGTGTTCACGAGCATAATAGAAGACACCTATGTATGCGAATATAAATATGTTTGTGTATTATGCTCTCTGGCATCATTAGTGTTTAAGAAAAGGCTAGGCGACTGCTGTGAACACCGCCGATGAAGGAGATATAGCTGGAAGGTCTAGTAATAACACTTGTGTACCTGGAATATTACCAGGGTCATAGCATCAATGGATGCAACAGTTGTATCACATACCCTGTGATAAACTGCCAAATTGATAATCATTATGATTTTGTGGCACATAATCGTTTATATGTCATTAAACATCAAGCTTTCGACAACATTATGATTTGAATTCGCGCCACTCTGCAGCAATATGCTTGGAAACAAAATCTAGGTCAACGACATCTATCGTCAGCTAGAGGTATGCAAGCCAAGGTATGCACCAAGCTAGATCACATCTCATGTTAAGAACCTCGCTCATATTTCACTTATAGTTGTGAAAATATTTATTTTGCTTCTTGTATGTGTGTGCTTCAATTGTGGACATTTCAGCATGATTTGGACACTTATTTACCATTAAAGCAAAATGTAGGTTAAAATTTACGCGGGTATACAGGCAGCTTTCATCCACGAAATGAATCAGAGCTCGAGCAGTAAACAAACTTTGTTTCCATGTTGTTGCAACGAAAATAAAAATAAAATTGTTCTCTGATCGATAAACCTAAGAACCTTTCAGACGATGATAAAAGACGAAAACTCGGAAAGGCAGTACTGTTAAGGCAGGAACATATTTTAAGGAATTTTATAATATTTCTTGGGTTATATATCCGAGTCTGATTGACTGCTCCACTGAATATTAGCCATAGTTTTTAAATGGAACATTAAAGGCAAGTGCTCGCCTTTTTTTATTATCATAAGAGATAGAGACAGTATGGGGCGAGGTGGTGAGCCTCACAATTTCAAATATTACCATGTTATAAAGTTCAGATATTCTATAGTCCTTAATAGATTAATAAACTGTTGTTCAAACAATTGAGAAATTATAGGTATTGAAATTTTATTAAGTGAACTTGAGAAAGAAACACTGTGGCGCAGTTGGTAGAGCACCTGCCTACTGTGCTAGGGGTCCCGGGTTCGATTCCCGGCAGGGGGGTAGGAATTTTTCTCCACCAAGGATTATTCCTCATCCTTCCCTGAGTCTAGAAGTATGAATGAAAATGTGAATTCAAAGTGTAAAACCCCCAAAGATCGAAAAACACAATTTATCAATAGGCAAGGCCGCCGATATGACCTCTGCAGTTAAAAGCAGTTAAAAACACTGTTATAATATATCTAGAAATAGAGAACGGTGTGAACGCACCCCATTAGATTTAGTTTCTTCTAAACGCTGCCTTGTGTATGGAGGTGGCGTTTCGCTTCTGTTTCTTCCTATTATAACATATATCCAGGCTGTCACTGAATGAAACTTTTATTATTTTTACACAAATATGTGGCAGCCCGCGCATGCGCTGAGAAGTTTATGGTGAGTTCCAGCTGTGCCGCCAATTAACTGGGACACGCTTGAAGTACTGAGATGGTTTCTCGAAAACCATCCGTCACACAGTTGCGAGTTATTGCTGGACCCGGCGGGTTTATGGCTACCGCATATGGTGCGCAAGCGTATCCGGAGTAAGGGCGCGGAATGCGCATGCGCGTAGATATACTCAAATGCTACAGAATTATAATTATTAATAATGTACCCTCTATCCTTCATTAATGGACACAGAAACTATTCTTATGAAAACTCGTGAAAGAAACAAAGGAATGCCTGCAAGTTGTTCCATTTATCTCAAATATAAGACAAAGGTGTGACTGGGCTATGCACTTTATGTAGCAAGCCACGGAATATTAAAACACCCATCCTTCAACTTCTGCTTGTGAGCGGGTGGTGGGGGCGGGGGGGGGGGCACGTTTTATGTGCTTCTTATAACGACGCTATAACAGGCAATTGTCTCTACGTGTGGCAATTTACACATACATCCAACGTCATTTACAGTCCGTTAAAATGTTACCATGACGAGCGAAGGTTATGTTAGCATGATAATGTGAAGGTGCTTCTACAGGGTGTCCTAGTTATGCTATTTTCTCTCACACGCATATACATGCGCACACGAGCGCACATCTTTCTCATAAGCTGCTTCGAGAACTCGAAATATGTATTTTCCGTGTAGATGTGTGTATGTGTGTGTGTGTGTGTGTTTGTGTGCCGGACTATGGACAGAATAACTCAAAAACGAAAAGTCCGTTGAAAACCAAAGTTTGTATTTAAGTTTAACACTTTCTAAGGATGTGACATGAAGATTTTGAAGAAAATTCATCCATTCTAAACTACCCTTTACATGGACAATGTTTCGAAAATTTTGATTTTCTTGAAAATGCCTCTAACAATTTTGATTAAAGTACCATATATTTAAGATAGTTTTATGACAAATAAAATGTATATTTTGAATTTTCTGGCTATAGTCTATGTAGTCCTGTTTACTCTGGAAGACCTTTGTATACTTGGTAAACCGTAAGAGATAGACTAAATCTTACTATACAAAAATATAAATGTCGTTAAAACTATTTAATTCCAATTTTTTTTTTTTTTTTTTTTTTTTTTTTTTTTTCAGACTGAACCATTTAGAGTTATTCCTTGTTTTGTGCTTGAGTTTTGGAATACTTAAACGTTCGTCAAATGGAAGATCGTTGTTAATTTTTTATGATAGCCGTGCAAAGAGAACGGGATCTCAAAGGTTTAAAAGATTTGACTATCGCTTAAAGCCTACTGTATTCTAATATTCTCGTTGCACATGCAAGGAAATCAGTAATAAGATAATTTCCGCAAATGTTTATCTCAACTAACACGAAGAATATATAGGAATACGAGATTCTAAGAATGGCTACTACAAGAGTAGAGAAAGTCATGTGAGTGCAACACATCAGGTTTTTAAACTAATACTCGAACTAATAGTGATATGCTTTGAAAACAAATAAACCTTATGACGCAAGCGTGTGTTCATAAAATAGTATTTGTTGATGATAAACTGGCAATATAATGTATTCTGCAAGAGTAACCGGAGAAGCCGGAGAAAACCCACCTGGACAGAGAAAAATGCGTATATTATTGATGGTGGCGGCGGCGGTAGTGGTGGCGGTGGCGGTGGCGGTGGTGGTGCTGGTTGTGATAGTGTTTTTAATGCCTTCTTTTTTTATTTTTTCTGCAAGATGCTTTAGATTCGACGTGGAAAATGGCAGATGCAATTCATGATTTTAATACTGTGCCTGCAATATAAATAGTATATGCAAGTTAAGAGAAAATTCCAATTTAAATGACATTTTTTGGATAATTTTTGCGATTTAGTCTCTCCTTAAATGAAATTAGAAAGCCAAAGGAGACCTTTATTGACGTCACCCTGATAAAATGAAAACGCATTATCAATAAAACTGCTGCACAGCTCCACCTTCATGCTGTGAGCAATTGCTCAACATTTAAGCTAAACATTATCCCTCGTAAGCCACAGGCCCGCCCACATCTCTTTTATAAAAAAGGTTTAGGGGTGTTCAGTCTTGGGGTGACAGTGATCCAATATGAAAACGGATTTATGTCGCTCCGTGGGGGAAGAGGATTCTAAACTTTGTTATTTAAAACGTTACAGATGTGAGAGGAGGGGATGGGGGAGGGGGAGAGAATAACATTTGTGCAAGTTGTGGGCACAATGAGCCGAGCGAGCAGATGTCGCTTTATTGAAGAGACGTGACCAGGTTCAATTCCAGATGGGCGTAGTCATAGCACCCGGAACAACCACACCTTTTACATATAATTTCGTTCTTAAAGGGAATTCTCCACCAAAATTTGTAAAACTGTTCAGCAAGGCACTTATTCTTACTTTCTCTAAATTTAGATGTCGAGATTTCACCAGAAATATACATTTTGAAGCCCCATAAATCCAAAATAATCATTTTTAGAAAAAGGTCCGTGTGTATCTGTGTGTGTGTGTGTCTCAGTCTGTGGACAGCATAACTCAAAAACGAAAAGTAGATTAAAAACCAAGGTTAGTATTTAAGTTTAGTGTCTTTCAAGGATGCGACACGAAGATTTTGAAGAAAATAGCCCCACGCTAAACTATACTTTACATGGAAAATTTTCCGAAAATATTTATTTCCTTGAAAAAGGCTCCAATGATTTTGATTAAAATGTCATATGTTTGAGATACTTTTATGAAAAATGAAATATATATCTTGAATTTTCTGGCTATAGCCCCTGTAGCCGTATTTACTCTGGACGACTTTTGCATAACTGGTAAACCGTTAGAGATAGATCAAATCATGCTGTACAAAAAATGTAGATCTTGCTGAAACACACAATTTATGTCCCAATAAATTTTCCTGTAGGGTGAACCATTTCGGAGGTATTCCTTGTTGTGTTTGTGAGCTTCGGAATATTAAAACTTTAGTGAAATCGAACATCGTTGTTCATTTTTTTATATGTTAAGCGTGCAAAGAGAACGGAATCTCAAAGCTTTAAAACATTTGACTATCGCACAAAGCCTACTGTATTCTAACATTGCCCTTGCACCTACAAGGAAATAAGCAATAAGATAATTTGTACAAATGTTTATCTCAACTAACACGAAGAAGATATAGGAATAAGAGTTTGTAAGAATGGTTAGTACAAGAGTAGAGAAAGTCATGTGAGTGACGAGTGATGAACACAAAACACAGAAATAGGATTGTGTTCGTAAACTGTACATTAGTCCCTACAAAGAAAGTGTTGCGCACGCAACCAAAGCTGCTGGTTTTTCTACGCTAGCATCATTTAAATTGTAAAGAAAGGGAAAACGTTTTTCCCTCCTCGTGTGTTTACACTTTTTGTTACAAGAAAGGAACAATATCTCATGTGATGGGTGTTTGTTGGTTTTCAAGGCGACAGTTTTGACGTCGGTAATTATACACAAGTTCCCCCTAGCCTCTCAGCCACCATGGGCGAGGAGAGGAGAGAAATATTTTACACCCAGATGGCTCACACGTGATGCGTGCGGTGTTTGTATATTCATGCAGCATCAAACGGAGGCTATCGCTTTAACAGGTTGGTCTGTCTGTCGCACCGGCAAGACATCAAGCACTACTGATTATCATCATTACCTTCACATCATCTTCTCTACCAAAATTCACTTATGCACAGCTTATACGAAGGTTATGCCCTTGTACTAACCATTCTTACAAACTCTTATTCCAATATCTTCATGTTAGTCGACATAAACATTTGCAGACATCTTATTGTTTATCTTCTTTTATGTACAAGGAGAATATTAGAATACAGTAGGATTTAAGCGATAGTCAAATGTTTTAAAGCTTTGAGATTCCGTTCTCTTTGCACACTTAACATATAAAAAATGAACAGCGATGTTCCATTTGACAGAACTTAAGTTCTCCAAAACTCGCTCAAATAACAAGACATATCTCCGAAATGGTTCACTCTACAAAATAATTTATTCATACATCAATTGTGTACTTCAGAAAGATCTACATTTTTTTGTACAGTAATATTTCCTCTATCTCTTACGATTTACCAGTTTTGTAAAAGTCATCCAGAGTAAATATGACTACATGGGCTACATTCAGAAAATTGAAGATATAAATTTCATTTGTCATAAAAATATCTCAAACATATGACATTTTAATCAAAACCGTTAGAGCAATTTTCACGAAAATCAAAATTTTCCAAAAATTTTCCATGTAAATGGTAGTTTAGGGTGGAGCAATTTCTTCAAAATCTTCTTGTCGCATCCTTAAAGGACATTAAACTTAAATACCAACTTTGGTTTTTAAGCGGCTCTTCGTTTTTGAGTTATGCTCCCCACAGACTGACAGACACACACACACGCACGTACGCACGCACGCACGCGCACACACACACACACACACACACACACACACACACACACACACACCACACGGAGCTTTTTCTAAAAATGCTTTTTTGGATCCAGGGGGCCTCCAAACATATTACTGGTGAAATCTGGACATCGAATTTTCGGGTGGAATACAATACTTCCTCTCGTTTATGTAATAGAGTAGGTAAAAATAATTGTACGTAGATTGTGACTGTGTGGGTGTCACTTTCACTAGGTCAATACGTCAACAAACACCGTAGCGGTGCGTCTTGAGAGCTTAAACAAATACCCTGCCATGTCCTTCCATGTTTACTATGCAAGTGTAGGCCAATCAGAAGCGTTAGCTCCCAAAACATTACACGACCGACCGGTTCCGTTTCCTGAAAATTCTCAACGCAATATTGTCGCGTTACTTCACGTCTAAAAAGAGCTGCTCGGAGTATTCCTTCAAACATAAATGTTTAATTTTAATAGCGCGCTGTCATTGCATTTTGTTAAAGAGCTTAAATTTACCTCAGAATTCATGGTGTCTATGGAGATGTCTGCAATTGGTGAAACATTCCAAAGTAACAGTGTAAATGAGGAAACTCCTAGCGGTCGCCCTCGAACTGCCTCTACGAAACGGAGGAGGGGGAGAGAGTTAATGATCTCATTGTGGACAAAATCGCTTATAAACTTGTATAATATTATCCAAAGACATGGAATTTCAAAGCCAACATATTGGCATACCTCTTTTTTAAAGACATGTTGCGTTGGCCGTTGGCATAGAAGAGTAAAGGCCGCGCTGAACACGGCTAGAGGTGGCTTTGGAAAATGCCATGCGAAGCAGTTGTTCTGGAAGCTTCGAGAAAAGGCTGTAACGATTTCCATCAAATTTTGTATTCAGATAGGGTTTTGCTTTTTAAGTTCATCTATATAGGTGTGATTCCCCTAAAAAACGCGATTTTACATAAAAAATAACATTTTTATTCCCGCTTCCACAGAGCAATTCTTGTATATATATATTCCCGGTATTTCAGAAACGGCTCTAAAGATTTGGTTAAATTTTTGTATACATGCATATTACTTTCACAGTGTTTTCTCTACTCACTTTTGGGCAACACATTCACATCTCTTTCTCTACCCACTTCTCTATAAACAATTTTCCATAAAAAACGTGATTTTACACCAAAGAACATTTTTATCTCCGCTTCTATAATAAGTCATAGCATGTTCTGTATGTTTGAAATGGAAATACTATTACATTCACCCTCTTTTCCCCTCTCAATTTTAGGTAACACATTCACATCTCTTTCTCTGCACACTCTTCTACAAAGGTCATATAATTTTCTGTACGTTTGAAATAGAAATGCGCATATTACATTCAGAGTGGTTTCTCTACTTACTTTTAGGTAATACATTCACATCTTTCTCTACTCACTTTTCTTTAAACAATTCATATCATATCACCGCGAAATTCGGCTCGTATATGTTGACGCAAACGTTCCTCTCCGTCGAAGACGTCTACTTTAAGACGTATAAGATCTCGTGTTTGGTGTCCGGACTAGCTCTAGCAAGAGGTCCTAATCTGCAGGGTGTGCGTGAGTTATGGTAGGAATGGAACCAAACGAAGAATCAACCAACAGATCACTTTATCTGTAAATTTCCAGATTTGTAGAGAACTGCCGACGATATTTAAATAGAATGTAACTTTATAACTTCAACTACAACGTTATAACACTTTAACTTTGTCACCCTTTAGCAACCGCCGAATTATGTATACGCGCTAGCTTACGTACAACTCCCAAGTTGCACGTGTACTCTGGGCTCGATTCAAGACGAGTGTGTCTTGCGTTGCATTTTGTTTTTGCGCGGGTAACAATAAGGAAGCGATTTCCATTGGCTAACTTTAGAGCACGTCATGGTAAGATAGGAATCAGCCCGCTAAATCGTTACACGTGTTTGTTTCTCGTGCGCGTCAACAAAGCCTTATCACTCTTTTAAATCTGCCTAGGCTTCCATTCTTGAGACTTTAACATATTAGCTTTATTACGTCTTCCCCTTCACTACTGACTAGAATCTGCTTTTGTTTCTTTCCATTATCAAATATATATTGACATAATTTCGGTTTCAATGTATTATGATAAGTTTTACTACACAATATATTACTTTCAAATGATTACAATTACAATTCATATGATTTTCTATGATTGAAATATAAATGCAACGTATTAAAAAAAATTCACAAAAACAGAGGCAAAAATCGCCGATCGAAGCTCGGTCAGCCAGGTACTGTATAGTAAAATGGTCAACAGTTGTTATGTTGGTAAGCGTTTTGTGTAAAGAGTGCAAATACAATAGCAAGCGTTAAGGGATCATTGATTGTCATAAATATAGTTTGTAGATGGAGTCATAGGTATCTTGGTGAATATTCTAAGCAGAACCTTGATCTAAGTTTACGATTAACCATGACTCACTTGCTAATTATAAATCACAATGTTGCAAAACAAGCATTCCTGTCACTTTTTCTGTAGCTATTATAGGAATTAAAAACTAAGTCAACTTCCTGCAGGCGCGGGCGGTCCTTTCTCAAGAAACTTCCTGTGTGGATTGATTAGAGAATCGGCAAACATCCGGGTCGATTTCATACATCCCCTATCCAAACAGCAGGCAGTCAACTGTTTCTTCTCTTGTGTCGGTTTCGAAACATATTTCAAGTGGCGTTAAAGGATGCGAGCCACACAAAAACTGACACTCGACTGTTGTTTGTTTCTTTTTGGTGTTGCAAGAACCCGACACGCTTATGTTTGGACAACGGGTCTCAAGGAATGCGACCATTGGTGAAATGCTGCATGTGTTTTATATAGGCCCCTGGCGTCAATTATTCTTCAGTAATAATTCGGACTCTCCAAGAACCCCCCCCCCCTCCCCGGTTTATAAGAAAAGCTTTAGCTTCGGCTTTAGAACCACAAAATCGTGTAAGGTTTTATAGTAGACATGATAAAATATTATTATATTGTAAAATATTAAAGCGTTTAATCCATCCACAAATTCTCCCTATATTTATATTGGCATTAAAATTCAATATATTCTGAACAACAACATGAGCGCCTCTAGCGGGAGAACTATTTTTCTCGCGGTAGACAGGGGCTTCTATTTCAGGAGGCCGTGACATCTCCAACACATGCTAAGAATCGTGTTGCAGTGTCTAGCAAGATGGATGCCTCTCTCTGTGGCGCACTCTAGGTATCATGTACTCTAATTAGCTTGTCACATGTGGCCCTTTTTTCTCACAAAGACACTCTCGACTTAAATAACCGTCCTTTTCCAGTTAATTATACACTTTCTAAAGAAGAATAAAGGCTGCTCTTAAAGTGACCGCATTTCTACGTGTAAAATCAATTTAGAAAAGTGTGGTTAAGTTTCTCTCCATTTGTTGTCTATTTGGTTATCTTTTCTGTGGCCTTTATTTTTTAACATTCCAGAAGAAGAAGAAGAGTAAAGGATAAACATCACTAAGAATGAACCAAGGACACCATACAAATATGCCGATATCCCACCGCCCAAAGCATTGTGTACAACAAAAGCGCATTGTTAGACATCGAGAGTTCGTTACAATTTTGTTCCATACAATTTCTATCCTGTTTGTATACAATGCGATTGAGTTGCAGCTAATGTTTTCAACCAACAACTTGAAAATAGCCAATCAGCGTCTGTAACGTAACAATATGGCGGACTGTGCAGGCAACATATAGTCAGCTGTTTTGTATATGCGGCTCGTGGCTCTTTTAATTTGATGGGTATTTTAATAAAATGTTTAACTTCCTCTGGAAGAATCATTAACGATTTTTCGTGACCATTAACGTATATTAATGAAGTGGTTATTACATAGCTATATTTCATAAATAATAAGAAATACAGTTATGTTTACATTTTAATTTATGCAATGAGTTCATCCACACTAAGATTAAAACCATTACAATTGTTTCTTATCTCTTTCCCGCTCGTCTTATGTTTGTGTCTTAGTGTGTAATTTTGCCTTTGACACCATGTAGAAGGCTGAGAAATAAATCTTCGTCAATTAGCAGAAAACTGCGATAGTTTTCCGGTTCCTCTAACCTCAATTCGTTTTGTAGTAGACCCAATATACCTCGACCTGTGCCCTGTTCTCTTTTTTCTAACCATGACCGTGTCCACCAGCGACTTTTACTTCTAATAAATATTCTACTGAGACAGACTCGTGGAGATATATCCCAAACGTATACTTAATATAGCAATCGCTAAATTAATATTTACGTCCGCCATGTTTATTTCTCACGTTTTCTACGTGAACTGTCATTTGTTTTGAAGCAAAATAAATCACAGTGTGATAGACTGTTTCTTTTGTGTGCAGTTCCATTGGATACAAAAAGTTTGGCCAAAAAAGTTAGATCGTGGTACACCGGTTTTATGCAACTAACAAATTTGTTCTCTCTAAACTTGAAAAGCAGATTCTGCATTAGTTCATTCTTCTCTAAAACTGCGAGTTTATTAATTCCAGAAAAATATTAATATTATACTTTTATTGGTTTTGTATTTAAAATAAATTTAATGAGAGGATTCTTATGTTTGAATGTTGCTGCACTTACGAGAAAGGCGATTTCAGGTTTTTTTACTGGTGCATTGAAGAAAATTACAGTGGTGACAGAATGAGGGTAATTTCGCACGGTTTGCGCCGTCATAATAAGCCGTTTTAATGCTAGGACTACATAAAAATGTTTTTCGGTTATCAAGCAGCGAAAGAATATCATTATTAAACTATTGTGACTTATAAAGATTATTTTGCACTTTGTGCAAAGAACTAAGTTGTAACTTTCATGGGACTTTCTAATACAAAATGATTGCTGA